>PISX010016618.1:0-45698 GCA_004024625.1 Mellivora capensis
GAAATAAGTCAATCAGAGAAAGACAACTATCATATGATATCCCTGATATGAGGAAGTGGAGATGCAACATGGGGGACTAGGGGGGCAGAAAAAGAAGAAAAGAAACAAGATGGGATTGGGAGGGAGACAAACCATAAGTGACTCTTAATCTCACAAAACAAACTGAGGGTTGCGGTGGGGAGGGGGTCGGGAAAGGGGGTGGGGTAATGGACATTGGGGAGGGTATGTGCTATGGTTAGTGCTGTGAAGTGTGTAAACCTGGCGATTCACAGACATGTACCCCTGGGGATAAAAATTTGTTTATAAAAAATAAAAATTAAAAAAAAAACTAGGGATATTGAAACTGAGTACATTTTGTGGGGAAGGAGATGAATTCATCTGTAGATAGACTATTTTGAGATGCCTGTGAAAGCTACTTTGCGGGTCTGGAGCTCAACAGAAAGAATTGGGTTGGAGATACAGATTTGGGTAGAAAAGGTGGGCAAGGAGAGTATAGTGAGTGAGAAGTCAAAAGTGCAGATTATAAAACCCTGGGGAATCATTGAAATGTAGGGATGGAATAATAAGTGTCAGGGATAAAGATTAAGAGGAAGCAAGCAGAGGTAGAGGGAGAGCCCAAGGGCAGCTCTGAAGTGTATTCCTTATCCGCTCACCCACTGAGCTACTCCTGCATGCTGGTGCTCCAAGCACTTTCCAATTCATAGAAAAGACATGTGCCCCCTCCTTCCTCCCTCAAGCATGATTGATTCAAGTTCAAAGTGGAAAAGGCTGAACTCTAACAAAAATTTTAAAAAGATTGGGCCTCTTCCAGTGTTCCCTTCAATGTCCCTCTGTCTCTGGCCTGGATATCCCAATTGCTGACTTTTCTGGGTCCTATCAATACAAGGCCAAGGGACTGTAGATCTCAGAACTAACAGAGTGACTTTGTAGATTATTTAATTGAACTCCCAATTGCCTTGTATGAAAGGTGAAGAAACTGAGCCCCAGAGAAGCCACGATGTTCAGTCAGTTGATATTTTAACTAAACATAAAAATTAAAGCACTTTTCCACGATTTTCAGCAATGCTGCTGCTCCAACTTATTTGGTGATAAATGGCTTAACATGAAAGTCCTCCCTGGAAGGTTAACATCTAACCTGAACTCAAATTTTGTCAAGCCCAAATGTAATGGTGTTCAAGTTGACACAAGAAGCAAAGATTAGGAAAGAAATTGGAAAGATGAAGCCTGCTTTTTAACAAATACACTGTCAAAATAAAAATTGGGGATAACTTACAGAATAGGAAGTACAAGGAAGGTAACTGTGATTTCCCAAGATCATTCATTAGACGAAAATGGTCCTACAAAGACCTTGGATAAGATGTTGAACAGGGAAAAGAGAAAACAATATGTTATTTATATTGTTTCTGAGATTCACAGAATTGGGAATTGTGCCATGTAGCATTGAAGGCCTTCCCACTGGTTTATCCAGAAAACTCATACTGGAAGGTACACCAGAAAATGAGGGCAATGCCTAAATTACCTAGTTGATAAACAAACTTGTAGATTATTCTGGACATTAATTCTTGTGGCAGACATGCCTAGTTGCCTACCCCAAATCTATTTCCTCTTCTTTTTCAGAAACAAGACCCTGGCAGTTCCTGGGTGGCTCAGTTGGTTAAGCATCTGCCTTTGGCTCAGGTCATGAGCCTAGGGTCCTGGGATAGATCCCTGAGTAGGGCTCTGTACTCATCAGGGAATCTGCCTCTCCCTCTTCACTCCCCTCTTGTGTTTTCTCTTGCACATGCACATGCTCTCTCTCTCTCTCTCAAATAAATGAAAAAAAATCTTAAAAAAAAAAAGAAGAAGAAGAAACAAGACACGGGTTTTTATCTAGATGTAGCTTTGCAAAAACAAAAGACTCCATTTTCTAGGCTTCCATTACTATAATGGGTATAAATAGAAACAAAGTCTTCTTGATGGAAAAGATATCCATGCTTCTTTTTGTTTGTTTGCTTTTGTTTTTATTTAAATGCAATTAGCCAACGTATCGTACATCATTAGTTTCAGATGTAGTGTTCAACAATTCATCAGTTTCTTCAACATGGACACAATGGCTCTAATTCTAGCAGCCATCGTGGCCCATGAAAATGAGACCCACAGAGGAAGCCCCCACACGAGCCCTGGACTTCTCACTTCTGGACTTCCCTTACACAAGAGAGAAATGAATTTCTACTGAGTTCAGGCCACATTGTTCTATTAATGCAGTCTAACTTAATCCTTACTAATGAACTTGATTTCTTTTATTGGGTTTTGACCACTGATGAGAGCACAAGCCATTAGTGGTCCTAATACAAAGAATATGATCAAAAAGTAACATTTAACACAATTAATTGTGAGCTTGCTACATAAAAGAAAGTATCTTAAATTTGTAGAGTGACCTACATGTCACAAGGCCCTCTTCTTTATCTTAAAACAGCTATTCATAGCTGAATTGCCTAAAATTGGACTTTTAAAATAGCTAACATATACTCTAATGTTGCTATGGTGATTTCCAGTTTAGCCACTTATTTCCTGCTTCTTGGAAAAAGATCCTTAATCTATAAGACTCATTTTTCTCATCAGCCAATCATGGACAATAATTTCTTATTTCCAGAATTAGCGTCAAAGAAGAAGTAATGTGGCATAGTGATTAAGTGTTCATCTCAACTGATTCCAAATAGCCCAAGCAAATTACTTCTCTGTGCCTTGATTTTCTGGCCTATAAAGTGAAAGTAAAAAAGCATATTTGCCACTTGAGGATTTCTGTGAAGAGTAAATGAAACAGTGCACATCAACAGAGTCCTGGACACATACTAAAGGCTACTAAATAACTAAAGAAGCTTTAGTTATTTTCCCCAACTCGCCAAGGACAGAACCCCATATGTCAGGGTCCCTCAACAAGCTATAGAGCTCCTGCTGTGCATCATCCGCAATGCTGAGACATCTCAGACAAACCCTGGTATCATGGTGAGTACTGAGCTCTTAGAGTAAGTGGAGGTTCTGGCTCAGTGACATGGTTCCCAAAAGAAAAGCAGAGGCCCTGGGCTAGAGTAAGTGGAAGAAACCTGGCCACCGGCCACATCTTTCTCTTCAGGACACAGACAAGTCTTGGGTCCTAAGTCAGCAAAAGAGCTTTGTATAATAGCATCTGAAACCCATTTTGTTCTCTATCCTTCATGCTCCCTGCAGCAAGCCAGAGTCACAGACTCAGACTACTAGTTGGGATTGAGTTCACCTCCAAGGTCATTGAGAGAATGATAAAGACTTTGTGGGAGTCTCCAGGGATAAATGCTCCAGCCCAAGTGGATGACAGCAGCAGATGGAGAAGCCAAGCACAACTGCATGAGGACAGAGATGACACCGTGAGAGCAGGAGATGGGTCCCCTCAGAGCCAAAAGACCCTTAAAAGTGCACATGAACAAAACTGGTGGAGGCAAACAGCCCGGGCATCTAGTAACACCAGCGTGAAACCAGATCAACAAATGCCAGAAACGTGGATTGTATGCCTCGCAACAAATATAAGCCTTGTTGCAAAGTGTCTGCTGTGAGGCTACAACAGCTCTCCGTGAATTCTCAAGGAGGCCTCTGCCCAGGAGCCCTACCTTATCACATTCCAGTGGCAGGACCTTAGATAAGTCATGGAGTATACAGAACAGAGCTGTGGTTACGAGCAAGGCTCCTAGTGCTGGATTCAGGCCTGTATCTAATACACAGAGTCTGCTATTAGGCAAATCACATAACCACTCAAAGTCTCTATTTCTCATCCATACTATGGGTATCATAGCACCCATACAGTATTGTACAGTTATTTTGGTAATGCCAAAGTATCATAGTACCTGTACCTACCTATAGTTTTGCTCGAGGGCAGCACTGGTCAGTATCACCTTGGGCGATCATGGTAATGTCCTAAACCTGCACAGTCCAAGACAGTAGCCACTGGCCACATGCAGCTATTGAGCACTTGAAATGTAGCTACTATGACTAAGGAATTGAATTTTAAATGTCACTGTATTCAAATTCATTTGAATTTAAATAGCCTTATGTGACCAGTCATTCCTTTATTGGACAGTGCAGCAAGTCTAGGGACTAAATGGGATCATGTCTTTTATCACTGTGCCTGGCATCAGAGCATGATAACCTCTAGCTTGTATTGTTATTACACTTCTTTGAGCTTCAATTTCCTTATCTATGAAATGGCATTAAAGACAGTACCCACCTCTTGAGTTTGGTGAGAGATCAAATAGAATTTCCTGGGTGAGGCGGTGAGTGAAGTGCTTGGCACAGCGCAGGGGCTTACTTAGCAAATGTGAGTCTCTTTTCCCTTCCATTTAAAGTACTTTGGCATTACCAGAATAACTGTCCAATGATGTGCAGGGACATGGAGAACCTATGGTGAGGGTCTTGGCAAGCAGTTGGATTGTTCAATAGTCACTTGCACATCCCTAATGCTAGCTTTGGCTGCAAAAAGAAAAAAGTCTGCCTGAGGAAGCAAGAAAAAAAATATTGGCAGTGATCTGTGAACTATGAGAGTTCCACAAATATGCATTTGGCAGAAGCCTGACTGTCCAGACAGATCACAAACCACTAGTCAACGCACCTGCTAGACAACAGGGAATGTTATTGCTGTTATAAAGATATGATTTATGAGTAATCTATACCCCAGGCAAAGACTCGCTTATAGCAGACCTATTGTCCAGACTAGTCATTGCCCCTCCAACTGGGGGAATGACAGCACTGATTGAAGAGACAGCAGGGTAGGCCACGGAATTAAGCAAAACACTTGACCTTGTGGTCAGTGGGAGACTGAGACTCAAGACAGGAAAAGATGCGTTGTAGCTACTTATCCAGATGTTGCAAAATGGCTGGTGTGACAGAAGGAAACAGAACAACTGCAGGCATGTTGGTCTCTGAAGGAGGGGCTGCTTCGGCTTCCTAACAGCAAGGGGGATTTTAAGCAAGGTCTTGTCTGTAAGAGGTCAGAAAAGGAGAAAAGATACGATCAGAGCTAGTCTCAGGAGGAGCCGCTTAGCTCACGCCCCAAAACTCTTCCCAGTGTGTGCTCACTGGTTCTTGGAATTTCAGGTGCAGACTGATGTCTTTCACTTAAGGATGCCCTCTCGTGGGTAAACTGATATTAGACTTGATTGTAGTTACAATTTTAAACTTTTGGGCTTGGTAACATCAAAATCTTTTTTTAAAAATTTTATTTATTTATTTGTCAGAGAGAGAGCACAAGCAGGCAGAGTGGCAGGCAGAGGCAGAGAGAGAAGCAGGCTCCCCGCTGGACAAGGAGCCCAATGCGGGACTCGATCCCAGGACCCTGGGATCATGACCTGAGCCGAAGGCAGCGGCTTAACCAACTGAGCCACCCAGGCATCCCGGTAACATCAAAATCTTAAAAGTTATTTACTAAGTGTTGAGATTCTTCCTGAAAAATGGGGGGAAGTGGACAATAGCCTAAGTTAATGGAGGCACTGAAGAGACTTGTGTCATGGAGGGATGATATTTGTTATGAAGATTCTAGAAATGTGTTGAAAGGGGAGTTTTCCTACCATGGCTATACACATTTATTTCTTGGAAGTGACCAAAATGCTGTAATAGTCACACCAGAAGCTTTTTGAGGAAAGAACTTGAATTCCCTCCCCCATCTTCTCCTCCTTCCCTTCCTCATCCATCATCATCATCATCATCATCATCATCACCATCACCATCATCATCTACTACGTAGCAGACAATCTGCAAGGTGACTCACAAACTTGTCTTTATAATCCTTACAGCAGTTGTCCAACATAGGTATTGTTCATCCCATTTTACAGATGAGAATACTGGAGCTCAGAGGGTATGACTTGAATAAGTCCAGATCACATAACTAGTAAGTGACAAAGCCAGGGGTAACATCCTGATATCTCCCACATAGGCCCATGGTCTCTGGCACTCAACTTGCTACTTGAATAGGTATGTAATGTGGCTAATGTGAGTGAGGAACCAAGTTTTTTTTTTTTTTTAATTTATTTATTTGTCAGAGAGAGAGAGAGCGAGCACAGGGAGGCAGAGGCAGAGGGAGAAGCAGGCTCCCTGCCGAGCAAGGAGCCCAATGTGGGACTCGATCCCAGGACGCTGGGATCATGATCTGACCCGAAGGCAGCCGCTTAACCGACTGAGCCACCCAGGCGTCCCAGGAACCAAGTTTTTAATGTTATTTATTGTTAACTGAAATTTAAACATAAATAGCCACATGTGGATAATGACTACCTGACCCAGCACAACTCTAGGGACCAAATGAGATAATGTCCTTTGTCACTGTGCTTGGTACCTAGTTAATGCTTGACTAGACTGAATCTACTGGACTACCATTATGTGATCATTTCTAGAATTTGTTGAATACAGTTGTGGACAGTTTTACCCCAGTCATCCCATTATTTCACTAACTCAGTCAGAACCAGTTAATAACAAATAATAAGGTACTCCTGCTCTGTGGTTTTTTTCATTCTCTCATACTGGCTTACCTGTCCTCTTTTCCTGTTTGAATTAGTAACCTATAGCAGCTGTTTGCAGCAATTTTAAACTCTCTGGTGTTAAAGCCAATAAAACTCTCTAAAATAAAAAAAAAATAGTATTGAGCAAGTTATTTAAAAAATGATATGATGATGTTCCAACCAAAATATGACATTGTAAATATTTATAAATAGCAGTATTGGCATAGTGATTTATGATTTTGATAATGTCAGATATTTGAAACCATTTAGTACCATTCACTGAATTCTCTACCTATACCCATATCCACCAACATTTTAAAATTTCTATTTCACTGGTCTCTTTCTGTTATGGAGTGAATGTTTGTGTCCCCTCCAAATTCATATGTTAAATCCTAATACGCAAAGTGATGGTATTAGGAGGTGGGGCCTTTGGGAGGTGATTAGGTCATGAGGGTAGAGCCCTCATGAATGGCATTAGTCCCCAACACCCTTTCATGTGAGGACAATGTGAGAAGATGGCCGTCTCTGAACTAGGAAGTGGACTCTTGCCAGACACTGAAATAGCCACTGCCTTTGATTTGAATTACCTTAGGCTCCAGAACTGTGAGAAAGGAACTTCTGTTATTTATAAGCCACCCAGGCTCTGGTATTCTTGTTATACCAGCCTGAGCTGACTGAGACACTTCCTTTATATGCCTTTTACTGTAGGCTACTTCATATACTTAAGGAGAAAGTCAAACTCTAACCACACTACACCAACCCAAATAAGTCAATAAACATAAATAAAATGAATAATGATTGGTAGACAACACTAAAACAATATTTATGGTAGAGAACAAATTATGTAGACAAAGTCTATGTTGTCCCAGTAGGCAAACTGACACAGAGAGACAGTTCTGAGTCAGCCACACTCAGGAGGGATCGCTTCTACTGAGTCAGCTACCCAAGCACCTGAACGAAATAGCACCAGAGCTCTGGTTTCTCTGGAAGTTTCTCTGCCAGGAGGACAAAACTGGGATCCCAAACCCTCAGATCACCCAATTCTTTGCTCTTCACTGCTGGGCTCCCCTGTGTATTGACTGGGTCATAATTTGCCTGTGTTGTTTCTTAACCTACAAAGAGGTAGAAAATGATCCTTTTTTAAAAAATATTATTTATTTATTTATTTATATGACAGACAGAGATCACAAATAGGCAGAGAGGCAGGCAGAGAGAGAGAGAGAGAGGTGGAAGCAGGCTCCCTGCTGAGCAGAGAGCCTGATGCGGGGCTCAATCCCAGGCCCCTGGGATCATGACGTGAGCTGAAGGCAGAGGCTTTAACCCACTGAGCCACCCAGGCGCCCCGAAAATGATCCTTTTAACTACTTCTCAGATTTTGGTGCTGTCCCTTTTCTTACACTTCAGGTCACCCATTCCAAACCATTTATTCTATTTAATATCATCAGTCTTAGGAGTGGTAGGTGCTCTTGCATGGGTTACCTCATTCAGTGTCTCAAAAACCTGTCAAAGATGTACAACTATTATACATTATTCAGATGAGGAAACTGTGCCTACTGGGTGCCAGTCACTCACTGAGCCCACTGCTTGCCCCATGACATCTCTTTTGATCTTCAGAACCATCCTAGGACGTGTGTTTTATACTCTTTATTTTAGATACTGTTGCTGAGGGAGTTTATATAGCAATTCCAACTATCAACCATAGTAAACTACAATTCTAGAATTCATGGAATCCATGTCTGTCTAATGCCATGTCTACGTTGCAAGATATGAGGTAGAAGAAATATGGTTGTATTTTTTTAATCCATTCCTTTACTTAAATATTATGCCTAAAACTCTTGCGAAAGAGGAATAGAGATTCTCTCCCACTATCTAGCAATATTGTGATCCTACTCTATGGTAATTATGTGTAACCAATTATTTCTTTATAATTAATTTAATTCAGTATTTCAGTAAACATTAAACATCTGTTTTCAGTGTGGCAACTTTGTGAATCAAACCAAGGCTAAGAATGGCCTTAGAGTCCTTATTTGAGACTGCATAATTCAAATCATGCTAAATAAAGATTAAGGCCACAAGGAGCCACCCAGATGCTAAGAAGGTCGTCCAACTGAGTGATAAAGACCAGAAGTCCCTCAAACCTCTGAGAGCAACTGGATGCAGATAGCAAATTTCACCACCAGCCTGCCCTTCAAAGTAGTTGGCAGCTTTGTCCTTTCCCTGCCCTTCCCTCTGCTACATCAAGCCCATATCCCCTCACCTCCAGGCCATTGTAGGATCCCTGGGGATTACTGGGTCCCCAGGAATTCTGACCTTGTCAGTCTCTGGTGAAAATCTTTCTCTTAACCTCTGTTCTTCAGATCAAGACCTTGCAAAGCAAAACCTCTGAGTAACACAACCCTAGAAGGCACCACTCCCTTGTTGGAAAGGAGGGGTGGTGGTTCCATGGCCTTAACCCTTGCTTATATCAGAACAACAATCCTTTTACTTGCTTTGTGGTTCCCTGTGACATTTAGTTTGCAAAAAGAAATGTTTGAAGACCACCAGCCTCCTGCGTCATGATCTTCATTTGGCCCACAAGGCCCTCCCTTTTCAGGACCTTTTCCCACAGTCATCCACTAGACACACCGCAATAAGACTGATACTCCTTTGTGGCTCTTTGAAGTTACTTTTCATATTTTGAGCTATATATAACTACCTCATCTGCCACAACTCTTAGCATGAAGTCCATCTCTCTGGCAACCAAGCAGGTCCTTCCTTAATGGTCTATATGCTATCATGGTCAGTCTCATGTCAGAGTCTCTGCTTATATAATTCCCAAACTTGTGTGTTTGCTCAAGTGCCAACTCCAGCCTTTTTCTTGATGGCCTACCTCTACTGTGTCTCTTAGTCCAAATTCCTTATAAGAATTAATCGGTAGTTTATGTTAATGGCAGTGGTTAGGAACACATGTCTTGTATTTACTCTGGTCCAATCATTTTTGGCCAGAGGGTAGTCATGTGCTATAAACATGGCACGTAGGCTTATTCCTTTATAGGAGCAATGGGAAAGGGAAGTCTCTGGGATGGGACATTCTTGGTAAGGTAAATACCTACTCTGAAACCATATACAGCCTTGTTATCTTTGTACTTATTTGTCCACCCCACTATTCTCAAACTGCAGTTTAACATTTATATCTTGCTTGGGGTTGCATACTCTGTACCTACAATGAGCCTGGTCTAAAGGTGTTTAATATAGGCATGTAGAACAAGTGAATACATGGAGTGATTAGTGGAAGAATGGATAGCAAAGTGGACAGGGTGTTCATAAATGGTTAGATGAAGAAAATATAGTATAGGGTTATAGAGCCAGGCTGCTAAATTTAGGCTCTAATCCTGGCTCCACTGCTCACTAGCTCTATGACGTTAGCAAATAACTTAACTTATCTTGTCTCAGTCGCCACATCTTAGAACAGGAATAATAATCATGCCAATCTCATGCCAATCATTCGGTGATGATTAAAATGAGTTACTCCATAGAAAGCATTAAGAATAGCACCTGCATCTGGTATGTGGTAATGCTCATTTTCTAGCATTATTATTACTATTGTTACTGCTGGTGAGGCCTTAAGATAGCAGGCATACTTAAAGACCAAGAAAACAAAACAAAACAAAACAAAACAATATTTGAGGAAATGGCTTGGGAAAATCAGAAACAAACTAATGACAAAGAAAAGATAAAACATTGTCCCCAGTATCAGGAAAAAATGAATTTGAACATACAGTCCATTTCTCAGGTGGCAAGAAAATTTTAGAGAGAACATCATGGGGGAAGGAGTGCCTGACAAGAATTTGTATCTGCACTTTGTGTCTAAAGAGCCAGTCATTACCAAACAGGGCAGTGCAACTGAGACCAGTGTTGTTATGTTTGTTGGTTCAATTCTGATGCCTATCAGTATCTCTGAGGGGATTCCAAGCATACAGTGTTTGGTAAGGATAGAGGATTATGAATGCAAGCATCAGCAAGGGGACTTGGCTAGAAGAAATTACATTCCAGCTACAAGACTAATTAGTTTCAGTCTTGAGAGCCACAGAAGAGGTGTGGAAACCATGGCCAGTAGGTACCATGAGGTCCAACTGGGGAAGCATGTGAGGTCTGAACTCCAGCTCATGCTCCAGTTGCTGAACCCTGAGTCCTGGCATGGGCCCAGGTCAGCCCCAAAGAAAGTGCACCCCCACTCCTTGACTGCCAGAAGGGGGCATCTCTCTGCAATTCTCATACCCAGAGAGGACGTCTTTTTCTAATTAACACAGAGGCCCTTTGTTGCTAGCAGCAGTCCTATTTGCAGCTCTGGGAGGTTTTTAAACCAATTGCAAGATAAGTTGGTTTTCAGGAAGAGGAGAGATTAATGTGGACACGGAAAGATGGATGTGAGCTTGGAGCTGCCTCTGCCTCCCTTCACACACGCTATGGCTAACAGTGAGGCCAATGGGAATGACCCTGAGTAGAGTTACATATTTTTCACACCTCCTACTAAAACTCAGCAAATTCTTGACTTGCTGTTCCCAGCACAATTTTTCTTCCTGCAGAACGTGTTGGGATTATCACTTTTAGCCACATATGGGCTGGAAGTACTTTGTAGGAGCCCCATGGGCCACAACTGTTCAATCCCATCCCTGGGAGAGAGCTTGGGGAAACAGGGACCCAAAGTGCCTGTCCAAGAGCTCCCACATAGAGGGCTCATTCCTGCTAATTAAGTCCAGTTTCCCAGACTGCATTAAAGCTGCCATCCAAATGATTTTGAGAGTCGGGAGGTAAAATACAAGTTTCAACCCTGACACCTTCCCCTTATCCATCTTCTTGAGCCATTTCAGGACATTGGGTAACATATGACTTTTCTTTCAGTCAATCCGAGATATTATCTGCTGAAATAGCTCTACTGGTATGGGAGGGGGTTTCAAAATATGGAACAGATGCACAGCTGCCACCTGAGATGATGCATTATGAATTCAGAACTGTCATCACCTCCCCCACCACTCCTACCCTCACCCCTAAGCACATATTTGTTCATGTGGTTTACACCTGTGGGATTGTGGGATGCAAGACAGGAATCTAATTACTATTTGGGAGACAACCCAGTCTCTAAAACGGATTCATGTATCTTTGTTTCCCTGGAGAAGCTTGGAATCTCTTGCCAACTCTTCATGTGGTCCAGCTGGGTTAAAGCTCCAGTCCAATTTTTTCTGGAATGCGGTACCAGCGACTAACTCTGAGGCCTTCATACAACAGTTCTTATAATATCTGTCTATTTTGGCCCCCCATTTGTATCCTGCCACGCAAGCAGAGTAATTGTTCAGTGCCTTTGTACATGGGGGCTGTTGCAGTCTGTGGTTAAAAGGGAACGGGAGAGCTCTTGGTCCATGATCATCTGAGAAAAAAGACCTTGTTTTGCTGTATTTATGGGGAGAGGAGGTCCCTGACTTTGTCTGATGAGAAACCTTCTCTAAGGAAGCACCAGGAGGGGGAAAAAAACAATTTGAGAGAAGAGAAAGAAAAGCAGAAGGCTGTTTGTTCGAAGAGCTTGGTGT
This sequence comes from Mellivora capensis, assembly GCA_004024625.1. Lineage (NCBI taxonomy): Eukaryota > Metazoa > Chordata > Mammalia > Carnivora > Mustelidae > Mellivora > Mellivora capensis. Next base: position 12,059 of record PISX010016618.1, read on the forward strand.
GGGCAGAAAAGAAAGAATTGTTGGATGTTTGATTAGAGAAGTGCCTCTGCAAGAATGCAGATTGAAATGATGTCTGCTCACGGAGAACTCCACGGTTTTTAATTCTACGTTGATGTATCAACTTGGTCAGTATTAGCCTATTCCACCAGATCATAAATTCCATGAAGGCAAAGAATCTGTTTTGCTTATCATTCTATTGCTCCCACCTAGACTAGTACCCAACACATAGTAGGTACTCAATAAATAATTTGTTGAATGATGGCATGTTCCCTGTATATAAGATGCACATCTGAATAGTTAGTCTCTAGTTAGTCTCTAGTATCTGGCTGTAGATGAGACTGTGAAACCAACTTGGTAAGACTCATTCAAGTGTTGGTTACTTTACACACAGGCCGGTGAGTGGTACTGACCACGACGAAGTCTGCTCCGTCACTTGGGCTCTGCAGCTGCCACCTTCACCTCCATCTCTTCCTCCTGGAGGAGGGTCTGATCCTGACCCACCCTGGGGTTGAAGCTCTTCTCAAACTCTTCTGTCCTTTACTCCTAGAGGAGAGGCAGGAAGTCTCTTTATCCTTTGCCCTTAGCTATATAAATGGCTATTTCCATCATTGCCTAGTTTTGGTGTTGGCTTAGCTGGATCAGCTGAGGGTCAAAGTTTACCAGTTGAGCTTACTAAGAGTCCCAAGACATAAAGTCATATTCCTGGCCTCTCTGAAGCACATTGATTATACACATAGTCCTAGCCCTTGTCAACAGCTCATACCCTTAATCAGTCCATAAATCTAGAATTTGGTTCTTATCTGTTTGATCCTTGTGGCAATCCCTTATCTCCCCTTCTGCTTTCCTACTCAGGAGAAGGGTGGTTGGTGGCAGGGCTATCTCTGAGGAGCACAGAAGATAAGCACTAGAGCCTCGTGGGTTAGACTTTCCTTCTTCTCAGATGAGGGAAATCAAATTAGGGGTTTGGCTTGAAATGTCAGTAAGCAAAGGGGTTAGAAGTCAGACAAGGGAGTTTGTCTTGGATGCTCAATTATTCAAGCAATAAAAATGATTATCTCATCATCACAAATATATTGAATACCCGTGTGTCTACCGGAGGGGTTCCCCCCAGCCATAAGCCATTTTAAGGACAGGGATTCCAAAGAAGAGAGCGAAAAATGGATGTTTTTGTCACAAGCCTCAGACAGAGGGGCGACTTTTTACTTGACCCTCTTCCTTTCAGTTTGTGTTAACCTTTGGTTCTCTCTTCTGATTGCCTCATGATGAAGGATCCCGGGTTTGATTTGTTGAGGAAAGTATCTCCCTCTGATAGTAATTATCAGGACCCGAGGCATGTAACATACTCAGAGCAGCATCTTGGACCACAAATTGGGGGGCTTCCAGTTGGCCAATCCTCTGCTTCTTGGCTTTCAACTTTGCAAAACTGCTAATAGCCAAAGTGAAAAAGCAAAACCTCCCATTCTTTGCTTAGCAAGCTCGCTGGTCAAGGTGAATGCCTGTTGTTAATTCCCACCAGCACAGCACACATCTCCATTCTTCACTCCACGTACACAAACTCAGCATGCCCCACTGCCAGTGACTGAGCAAACTCTCAACCCGTGCTTCTACAAGTCAGACATGGCTTAAAGGAGGATCCAAATTCTCAAGTCTTCTCCCAGTTCAAATCTCATACAAAGGAGGGTATAGGAAGTTAGGTGCAACTAGAACTAAGCCTAGCTCACTGTCTAGATTTGTACAAAGCTGTTTATTCCTGTCTAGGCCCAAGAGCTGATATTAGTATATATTGCCACGAGTATTCTATTGTTGTCCATATACTCTGAGAAGGCAGTCTCCCCACAGATTTAGTAAAGTGAGAGGAAAATAACAGCAAATCTTTTTTACTTCTAGTATCATAAGACTCTAAGAATTCTTTTTTAATTTAAAACACAACTGTTTATTAGAATCATAAAACATAACTACTAATGTTTATTATATTATTTTCTAGTTAAAGATGAAACACAAGTTAGGTGAGACCTAAAGAAATCCAAATACCAAGATCTAAGCAAATTCTTTACTCATTGATCCTTGTCTGGTATTAATTGCCCTGTTTTTTCCTAAACTGAAGTGTAATGTTGTTCATCTCTATCAGACCCTCTAAAATTAGAGTAAATTGTTGCTGGGCCATGTAAATAGATAAGGGAGACTGAAGAGCCATTTGATATTAAAAGCCTTTGTTGGAAATTGCTCTAAATTTTCATTGTTTTCCTTCCCTCACTGGTATATTACAAATAAGTCACTTGCATAATGTACAGGCAAGTAAAGACTTCGCAGTTCTCCCTGGATCCTCTACTCATAGCTTTGTTTTCCCCTTTCACCCCAGGTACACAATGCCTTCCTACCAGCAGCACCAATGGCCTAGTTTCCTTCTCCCCATATATCAGTGGCCTCTCCTCACTAGTTGTGGAAATATCCCTCTTGCTCTCCAACCTCCGATATTAGCAACTGGTCTCCATGGCAACAAATTCTAGTGCACACTCAAGATCTAAAACTATCTCCTTCTTTTGAAGGGATCAAATTCCCATTCTTAATGAAATTTCAAATTTATCAGACCATGATTTTAGCCCGTTAGCTCTGAATATGACAGGGTTGCTGTTTCACCAAACAGGACTCCATTGCCAAGGGTCTGGCCAAACTGAGCTAACTGGTGTTTAGTCTTATGCATACATTCTACGTAACAGTGTATTTGTATGCTGGGACAAGAAGTGCATGATATGTTATTGAAAAAAAAACCCTAAAATTTTAATAAAAATAATTAGTCTCCAGCCACATTTCTTGGCAGATGTCATTGTTAATGTATGATGTTAGCTCGGCAAGTACTGGACCTCAGTTCCCTTGTTCACAGAATAAGGAGGTTGGACTAGATTAGTGGTTTTCAAACAATGATCCTAGAGTTGTAGGATTTCAGAAGTGTATCCTCTGAGGCCACAGAGTGGGGTAGCTGGATTTGGGGAGCTGAGTGGGCAGAAGTCACAGTTCCACATTCTATGTCTTCCAGAGGAAATCTACTTCTTATCTGTTTTATATGTGGGAGCTTCTTGGTAAGACTTAATAAAATCAAGTGCTTCATAGCTTAACCATTTCTTTGAAAACCACTGACCAACATTATCTCTAAATTTTGCCCTCTGACTCTAAGTTTTCAAGAGCCTGATTATAATTGTAGTCTTCTTTGTATCCCATTTAGTATAAGCACTGTGAGGTCAGGGTGAATTGGAGTGATGGAGTGAAGAATAGAGCAGCCTTAATGAATGGGGTTTTAAGTAGCAAGGCTTTAGGATTGTAAAATTAAAATTTAGTCCATTAAAATAGTTAATGATGCTTACCTACTGAATATTTTTAGTTGTCAGAAAAAAATTTTTTGCAGCTGCTCAGGTAGTCCCACAGAAGCTCCTGAGAGAATGTTTTTATTATTGTTATTATTGTTAAATCTGGAAACCAAGCATTTCAGGAACTTCCAAGTAGGAATGCTCAAGTTTGTTCTGGAGTTCAATGCATTCTTCTGCCTAAAGGAAATAAAATGAAATGTCAGTTATGTGTTAGACAAAATGCCCCTGCCAATTAAAATAAATAAGTAAATAAGTAAAAATAGCACTTGTGGTGTTTGAGGCCAGTTTTCCACATGGTAATGCAACTTATTTGCCCGGATAGCTCAGCCTTTTCATGCTTAGTCTCCACTTCAGCACACAACCCACTGTAACCCCAGACAGTCACTCTGGGGTCCTTCAGAGGGCTAGCTAATTGGTGGTTCACACTTGTTCAGCCCCTATAGTACTAACTGAACCCTGACCTCTAGTGGTAGGAAGGAATTAGCAAGAAGAACAATGGGGGGTAGTATAGGTGAAATCCTGAAGTGAGGTTGCCAGTGATCTACAGGTTCTATGTGGCCAAGTTGCAAAGGCAGCTAAATTAGGAAACTAGTAACATATAAGTGGAAAACCTATGAGATCTCAATCTAAAAGAGATCTCAGATGTTACAATCCCTAGCTTCTTTGAGAAAGTGAAGGTATAACCCAAGCATGGGATTTTTTTTTTTCTTCTCATCAAGTAGCATTAGTCCATATGGGACTAGGGGATAGGAACTTGGGACAAGTGGAGAGAAAAAAATAATCCATCGTGAATCAACCTATGTACAAGGTAACTAAATTTGGTTGGCTTAATTTTAGAAAGAAAAATGTTATTCTTTCTTATGGACATAAAGCTTCATTTGAAAAAAAATAGTACCTGCTACATGCAACAGCATAGATGAATCCCATAAACATAATATTGAAAATATTGAAAAAGAGATACACAGGAATAGGCGCTTGATTCTAATCATAAGAGGTCCTAAACTAATCTCTGATGATAGATATCAGAGGAATAATTAACTTTGGGAAGGGAGCTGATTGGGAGGGGTCATGAGAGAGCCTGCAGGGAGACTGGAAATGCCCAGTGTTTTGACTGGGCTGTAGTTTTGTGGACTTCGATGTGTGTAAATTATACTTTAACACCAACAAAAAACATAATAAAAATGTACCTATCACACAGTATGATCTTCCTTAAATGTTCATTTTAGGATTTAATTAATTTATATTTCAGTTCCATTTTATCACAAGAAGTAAAGAGACTGAGGTAGAGGAGGAGGAAGAAGAAGAAGAAAAAGAATGAAAAGGAAAGGAAAGAGAATGGTTTTTAAAGCAGGGTCTGGGAGCGACTCATTGAGTGAGGATGAATAAGGACAACAAATCCTGGAAAGAGAAAGGAAAAGCGGGAACATGTCAGGGAGGAAGAGCAATATGAGGGTAGGAGAGCTTGTCTCGTGCTCTTCCTTTTCTCTGTGGCCACTTCTGAAAATTATCCCTCATTTATTTAGAAATAGCCCTTTTGGCCATAGGAAATACCTCATCTTCTCTTATGTTTAACTTCAACTTTTCTTTTTAAAATATTTAATATTTTAAGAGTGTTTAAATATTTATTTCATGAAATTCTCAAGCTTTACAGTTTTACAGAATAACTGAAGTTGTAGATTTACACTTCGAACCTGAAATTGTCTGTAAAATGAGTGGACTATCCCCTGAAAGATTGTCCCTTTAACACATATTTATTGAACCCCCACCCCATGCCCTTCTTTTCCTATCTTTACTCCTTAGGAACTTAGGAATGTCTAATTTCACAATATCTAATGATTGCCTTAGAAGCCACCATACCTCTCTGAGCTGTTCTGTTGGTGATGGTTATTTGGGGTAATTAGAGCCAGGTATTGTTATTTGTTTGTTCAATGACTGCATATGTAGGAAATAAAAAACAAATCAAAAGCACTTCTGGAATATATATATATATATATATATATATATATATTTTTTTTTTTTTTTTTTTTTTTTTTTTTTTTTTTTTTTTTTTTTTTTTTTTTTTTTTTTTTTTTTTTTTTTTTTTTGTGGCTGGTGAGCTGCCCTTATGAGCACTCTGGCTCTTCTTTCCTCTAGCTGAGGTATCCAGGGTGGCCCATCAGGGCTGAAGTTATGACTCAAGCTCTGTGTCCTGAGCAATAGCCTCTTATACTGAACAGAATGACATGAAGCAATAAGCCAGATCCTGGGTGTGGGCTGGAAATACTCCACCCTTGCTCTGAATTGTCAACAATGAATAACCTTCTGAAGTCTTCTTGAAGGTCTTTAGCGAGAATTTTCCTCTGTCATGCAAGTAATAACTGTAACAGTACTGAACACTTGTTTACTGTTTGCTAAGCATTTATCTAATATTATATATAGATATATATATATAATATCTATGTACATATATACATATATGTATATAGGATCATTTAATTTACACAACCACCCTGTGAGGAGGATACAGGTGAGGAAACTGAGACACAGTGAGTTGAGTGACAAAGCCAAGACTGGAACTAAGTGGTCTGGATTGAGAGTTAGCTTTCTTTGTGTCCTTGTTAATGAAGGTTTCTAAAATTATATAAAATTGGTGAGAGCAGGACAGAGGACACGGATTGCCTGGGTTTTAGGCTTTTTCCACTGCTACTTACCAACTCCGTAACTTTAATCACTAGATCTCTTTGGATCTTGGTTAACACATTCTAAAATTGAAGGTATTGGTTACTCCCAACCTCTATTCTCATTGAGACTTTGGATCGTAGATTTAGAAGATGCCTTAAATGTCTCTAATCCAAGAGTGATTTTTACCTCGATGGTGGTCAAAACCATCTGGAGAGTTTTGAAAATGTATAGAATCCTGAGCCTTGTCCCCAGATGAAGTGAACACATTTTTGGAGTGAGGCCTTGAATTCTTTTATTTGTTTACTTATTGAATTCTTAGTGTTTAAATCTATTTGAGGAATCTGATATGTTTGAGACCCACTGATTTAGTTCATTTTACCTCAGTGCTACAATTCTTTCCATATCACCTTTCTTCTCTTTACTAGGGAAGATGTTAAATGTATAAGAAAATAGAGAATAAAATAATAAGCCATCTTTAGCTTCAAAAGTGATCAACTCATAACCAATCCTATTTCAGTTTTACTCCTATTCATGTCATAGCATTCTTGGCAGGTGATGGCAGCCTTATTTCTCTTTAAGCACCTCCAGAAATGAAGAGCACACTTTCTCCTCAGACTGCTAGTATTAGGGTCCTTTGAACCAGAAGTGACAGAAACCCAATTATTACTTAAATAAGGGACACCACCTTTTGGAATGCTGCTAAGATATTTCATAAAATCTAAGAAAGAGTTGAGTGACCAAGTTGTGTGATGATAAGAGTATTTTAAGCCTCAAGAATATCTGGAACTCAGGGGACGCATGGGTGTCTCAGTCAGTTGAGTGTCTGACTCTTGGTTTCTGCTCAGGTCATGATCCCAGGGTTGTGAGTTTAAGCCCCATGTAAAGCTCCACGCTCAGTTCTATGTCTGCTTGGATTCTCTTTCTCCCTCTGCCTCTGCCTCTCTGCTTGTAGCACTCACACATCTCTCCCTCTCTCTTTCTCCCTCTCTCAAATAAATAAATAAATCTTTAAGAGAAAGGATATCTGGAACTCAGAACACAAACACCTCTCCTCTCCCTCTCTCACTTCTCCCTCTACTCTCTTCTACCTGTCTTCTCTGTCACTCCTCTGATTGCTAGCTTTATTTGTTCTTTCTTGCTATATGCATGAGTCTATCCCTCTTGGTGGGAAACTCTTCTCTGGTATTACCTCTTAGAGTGTCTGCCATAGGCAGCCTGACTATTTCTCACTCCTAAGTCCCAAAATACCAGAGAAAGGACTCATTGGACTGAATTAGGTCAGGTGCAACTTTCAAGATATTTCAATGATAATCATGAAGGAATAGGAAGCAATTCCCTAGAAGAGGAGTTGGGGGAGCTAAGGTGCTTAAACAGTTTTCTGCCATCCAGCATGTGTTCAAGATTTTTTAGACTCTACTGACTACTGGAAATGTCTCCCTTGTAGAAGGCTGACCTCTCCCTTCTTCTAACTTCTACCACTGGGTCTCTTTCTCCCCTCTGGAAATACACAGACCAAGTCTATTTCTTTTTTCACATGATGTGATTTGACAACAACTCTCAAATCCCTCACTTAATCTTCTATCCCCAAGGCTAAATAGACTTGGGTTCTTCAACATTATCTGGCCTGACATAATTTTCAGTCCTTTTTTGTCTTGGTCACTCTCCTCTGGATTGACTCCAGTTTGTCACTTAAAAGTTGGCACTCAGAATTAAAGGCAATAAATGTTCCAGATGTGCATAGGCCTGCAGAGTCAAGAGCAGAATGAAGCAACCCCCCACACATCACACGTGTGTACATGTACACTGTGGAAAGGACACTGTCATCATGGCCCCAGCTTGCACTCTTCTTCTGGAACCTCAAAATGCTCTGTTCATGTCAGGTTTGCAGTCAACTAAACCCCACTCTCTTTATGGGAATGGCTGTTAATCCAGAAACCCTCCCCTTCCCACTTTCCCTAACCCTTTTATTGAATCCAAAGTATTAATCCTGGATTTTAAATATATCTTGTTAGTTTGGCCTGATTATCTAGGCTGTCAGAGTCTTTTGGAATCTTTATTTTGCTCTTTCAAATATTATGTCTCCCTTTTATCTCTGTCAGCTACAAGTACGATAGCAAGTCCTCTTCATCTTCAAGCCATTGATAAAATATTGAAAGGAACTGGTCAGAATCCTGGAACACAAAGACTGGCTGTTGTCAGTGGCTCCATTGATCAACTACCTTTGTATTGACTATTTAGCCACCTTACTGAGCTAAGGTTCACAATTCCTGAAATAAAAAATTAAATGAAATTAAATTTAAAACTCTCTCTTTAACAAAATACTAGCAAATCAAATCTAATAGTACATGAAAAAGATTATACACCATGACTAAGTGAGATTTATTCCAGGAAAGCAATGGTGGTTCAACATTTTTTAAAAAATCCATGTAGTAACATTACATTAGTAGAACAAAGGAAAAAAACTCACATGGTCATCTCAATTGATGCAGAAAAGCATTTGAAAAATTCAGTACATTAAAAAAAATTCAGTACATTTCCATGATAATAACTGTCAGAAAACTCAAAAAGAAGGAAACATCCTTAAAAAAAAATTAGAAAAACCAACAAAAAACAAAACAAAATCAAAAACAAACACAGGAAACATCCTAAACATTATACAGGGGATTTATGAAAAATCCACAACTAACATCATATTGAATAGTGACAGACTGAAAGCTTTCTCTTTAAGATCAGGATGCCTGCTTTTACCACTATTATTCGACATTGTACTGGAAGTTCTAGCCAGAGCCATTGGATAAGAAAAGGAAATAAAGGCATCTAAATTGGATAGAAAGAAGTAAAATGATGTCTATTTGTAGATGAAATGATTATATATATATAAACTTTGAAGAATCCATAAGAAAGCTATTAGAGCTAATAAATGAATTCACTAAGTTTCAGGGTACAAGATCAACACATAAAAAATTGTGTTTCTGTACATCAAAAATGAACAATCTGAAAAGAGTATTAAGAAAATAATTCCATTATGATAGCACTGAAAATAATAAAATATTGGGGAATAAATTTAGCCAAGATGATAAAGGACTTACACTGAAAATTGTAAAATATCAATGAAAGAAGACCCAGATAAATGCAAAGACATCCCATCTTCATGAACAGAAGGACTTAATATTATTAAAAAGGGAATACTATCTAAAATGCTCTTTAGATTCAATGCAATCTTTATCAGAATTCCTAGAGGTTTTGTTGTTGTTATCACAGAAATTGAAAAGCTGATATTCAGCTTCATATGGAATTGCAAGAGGCTCCAAATAACCAAAACAATCTTTGGAAAGAAGAAAAAGATGGAAGATTCATACTTCTCAATTTCAAAACTTAGGACAAGTTTATAGTAAAAAAAAAAAAGCAGTGTGATACTGGCATAAGGATGATATGTAGACCAATGGAATGGAATTTGGAATCCAGAAATAAACCCATCTACAGCCAGTTGGGTTTTGACAAGAGTACCAAATACTCATTGCCACTCAGTAGTGAAAGAATAGTCTCTTTAACAGATGGTGCTGGGACAATTAGATTTCTACATGCAAAAGAATGAAGTGGGACCCTACTTCACAACATATACAAAAATTAACTCAAACTGGGATCAATAATATAAATATAATATCTGAAACCATAGAACTCTTAGAAGAAAAAAAAAAGGGTAAATATTCATGATCATGACCTTAGATTTGGCAATAGATTCTTAGATATTACATCAAAATCATGAGCAACAAGAAAAAAATAGTTAAGTTGGACTTCATCAGAATTTTAAAATTTTGTGCATCAGAGGGTATGATGAAGAATGTGAATAGACAGCATACAGAATGGATGAAAATATTTTCAAATCACATATATGACAATCAGATATTCTAGTATCCAGAATATATAAAGAACTCTTACAACTCAACCAAAAAAGGCAACTCAATTTAAAAATGGGCAAAAGATGTGAATAGACATTTCCTGAAAGAAGATATGTAAATGGCCAATAAGCATTTGTCATTAGGAAAATTCAAATAAAGACCACACTGAGATTCCACTTTTTACTTGCTAAGATGCCAATAGCAACGACAACAAAGTAACGAGTATTGGTGAGGAGGTAGAGAAATAAGAACCCTCATATGTTTCTGTCAAGAAATAAATAATGGTTCAGTCACTGTGGAAAAGATTGGCAGTTCTGCAAAAATATAGAATTCCATAAAAACATAGAGTTAATTTAAAAAGCTAGACTTGAAATTACCATATGGTTCAGCAATTCTACTCCTAGATATTTACCCCAAGAGTTGAAAAGAGGTGTTTGAACAAATACTTGTACAAAGTTGTTCATAACAGCATTATTTATGCTAGCCAAAATGTGGAAAACCCAAATGTCCATCAATGGGTTTGCCCATAAACAAAATGTAGTATGTACATAATGAAGTTCTGACACAGGGTACAACATGGAAGAACATTGAAAACATTATGCTAAGTAAATTTAGACAAACAGACACTAAAGGACATTTGTATGGTCTCAGAGTGTGTGACTCTTGATCTCAGTGTCATGAGTTTGAGCCCCATATTTGGTATAGAGATTACTTAAATAAACGATTAAATAAAAACTTTTAAAAACCTATGGAAAATATTTTTTTTAATTTGCAGCTGATTCATTTGGGGACAAAATATGATGTGAAATGACATGTGGTTATTAATAGTTTTTTTTTAAACTATTAATAGTAAAGAATTTTTTTTCACAGAAATATTAACACATTTGATTCAGGATGTCAATCCAGACCCTGCTAGGGAGTGTTATATAATATATATGTCTATGTATTTTTTTTTAATTTGAAGAATTCTGATTTCTCAGAACATCTAACCCCATGGCTTTCAAACAAAGGATTAAGGATTTATTCCAGCTATCAAGCATATCTTGATGTCTAGAAGGATGAAAGGAAAATCCTTGGGCAAATGCTCATCAGAGACCTCGAGGAAAATATAGAGCACCATAACAATTAGAGCTGTAATTCCATCCCAAGGACTTACTCAGAGGAATGAAAACATATGTCCACAAAAATATTAATACAAGAGAGTTCAGATCAGCTGTACTCATAATAACCCCAAACTGGAACCCACCCAAATGTTCATCAACAAGAGCTCAGTAACTAATTGTGGTATATCCATATAATGACATACTGTTCAGTAATAAAAGGAATGAACTCCTGATACAAGTAACAATATGGAAGAATCTCAAAGGTGAGTGAAAGGAGCCAGACAAGAAATTGTGCATACTGTATAATCCCATTTTTTTGAAGGTCAAGAGTAGGCAAAACTAAGCAACAGCATAAGAAATCAAAAGAATTATTGTCTTTGGGAGGGGAAGGAGGTAGTCTGGTGGGAACAGGAAGGAGCTTCCTAAAGTGTTGGCAATGCTCTTTTTTTTTTTTTAATTTCATGGGTGTATCCACTTATCCAGATTCAGTGACCTATATACTCAAGATTGGTACATTTGAATGTATGCAGTAATGTCTCAAAATATACAAGATATACATGGATGAGATCGAAAAGAAAAAAAAAAGGACCCATTTCAGAGGGTTGTTGAAAATAATGGAAAAAATATATATAAAGGTCTTAGCAAGTCTCTGTCTGGCACACATAAAGTACTCAAAATCTATTGGTCTTAATATTAGGCTGAGGACCTCCCCCTAATTTGTAGTTCAGTTATCCAGGCACAAGGTTTTTTAGATATTCACTTGTAAATGTGCACATTTTGTTTCGACTCCATTTTTTGCCCCATTTTAATTTCTCACACATTAATGTGTCAATTTTTTTTTAAGATTTTTATTTATTTATTTGACAGACAGAGATTACAAGTAGGCCAGAGAGGCAGGCAGGGAGAGAGAGGAGGAAGCAGACTCTCCGCGGAGCAGAGAGCCGGATGTGGGGCTCGATCCCAGGACCCTGGGATCATGACCTGAGCCGAAGGCAGAGGCTTTAACCCACTGAGCCACCCAGGTGCCCCTAATGTGTCAATTTTAATATTACAAAGCAGAGGCCTAGGAAGGGCACCAGTAACTGGCAGACATAATGACCACACATAATTGGCAGGGGGGAAGAAAGAGATTTTCTTTAGGCTCATTTAAGAGATCTTAATGCTAAAAGGAGGAAGAGAACAACATTTTGGGGGGGCTCAGTAAAATTCACATCTCCTACAATTGCAAGAAAAGTTGCTAAGATTTATAGATCCCTGTATGTTTTACAGAAAACTCTCAGAGAAGTTAAGTGATTTGCCTAATACCACACAGCAAGAAGAGGGGGAGAAATTAGACCTCAAGTCCACGTTGTTTTCATTATCTTGTGAACATTTAACCAGGGCTCCGTTAACCCCAGGTGAACTCCCTGAAATTTGGATTTCTGGGTGGAGGGAGGTCCATAGCTTTCAGCATATTTTCAGATGTCTCCATAACTTAAAAAAAAAAAAACCACGCCTTTGTAAAATAGAATAATTGAAATCTAAATATGCAGAACCTTTAATAACCAAGAATTTTTGGTCTTCAATTTTAGAAGAAAGGGCAAATACCAGGCAAATAAACTCATACTGGGGTTTTATTCCAAAAAGTGACACACTCAACTCTGCCCCCTGCACCTTGCATGCCAACATCAACAGCAGGGACTGTAACAAAACATACTCCATCATCAGCTGGAGCATCCTGGATTCCCTCAAGTGTTTCAGGTAATTGAGGTTTTACTATCTAATATTTAAGAAAATTACAGTTCTTTTTTAAAAGAATAAGTGAAGCCAATATGAATGCTGGTTGCTAAGTCTTTGCAAGAAGTAATTGGATACTTATCAATTTCATACTTCTGGGAGTCATGGGGGATAGGAGCTGAAGAAAGCTACACTTAAAGGAATGTAGACCTTCATTTTCAAGGGAAAATAGGATTTACACAGCTTTTGGGTCTACACATCTCCATTTCAATGTATTTGAATACAGAATATTCCCAAGTTTCTCATGCTGATGAAATAAATGTACTAGAAGCCTGTTGTATCTTCATTGCTTGTCATGAGCTGTTGAGTCTCTGGATCTACTAGATACCTGTGTAGTGAAAGAAATACTCAGGGGGTCCCCACAGATTAGTCCCAAGCTCTGTAATGCTATGCTTTTCAAAAAATCCTCTTGAGCATAGCTGAGTACATAAAATAGCTTTTTCTGTCCTATTGACTATAATCAGGAGGCTATGGGAATTTTGCTTTCACAACATGGAGAGAGCAGTTAGTTATAGCTTATACAAGGCCAAAATAGGAACAAAACCTCAAGTTCAATTTTAATGTCATACATGATAACAATGAAAACATCTCCTGACCCTCTTGCTCCCAAGAAAAAGTAGTCAAACTAAATGTGGCATCCTTACTGGAGTGTCACTGGCATTGAAAGAAGTGGGACTCTGTTACAGATCTGGTTCTCCATAGAGTCTTGTCTAAACTCTATTAAGAAATAACTATGATTATGAGATTGTCCAGTGAATTTTAAGGGATTTTTTTAACTCTTGTAAAGTGCTTTTAATTTTGCTCATTCGTGACCTTTCGTATGACCTAATTATAAGAGGCCAGAAAACAAAAAAGGTCATTTTTCTTCATAAGCCAAACATGTAGGCTTTAGTTTTCAGGGTGAAATGTTAGTAAATGAAAAGTCTTCCTTGGAATCGTAGGCTTGGTTTCTATCGTGGCCATCGACAGTGCTTTCTTGCTTCTTGTAGGTGCCTCAAGACCTCATCAACAGGCAGCACTGCTGGGCTTTGATTAGCCAATAATAATTTAGTAGCTAAAGTAGGCAGACTTATTAGGGATTGTCAGAAACTAGAATAATGGCCACACACAAATCCAAACCATCTGGCCTATAACAGAGTATGTCCTTCTATAGGTTATATCTTGCTTTTGCAGTGATAAATTATTCTATCACATTCCCAATAAGAAGCTGGAGAGGGGAGGTCAAGTGACCCTGAAATATCTGATTTAGTTCGAGATTCAGTCTCTGCAGCTCCATATTCTATCACTATCTCCAAAGCAGATGGGTATTCTTTTCTTTTTCCTGCTGCCCTGACAACCAGGAATCTTACCAGCTGAGTATAGGACGGTGGAAGCCTTAGTTAAGCCCTGTTCATTTGAACAGGTGGCAGGAAAGAGAAGAGGTGTAGAAAATCTATGAGAGTGGTTCCAAAACCCATTAGAATCACATGAAGAACTTTTTTAAAATCACAGGCTTCTGCGGTTCTGAGTGTGGACTTCAGTGGGCTTGGAGTGGATCCTGGTATACTGGTCAGTTTTCACGAAGGTAACAAATCACCTCAGCATCTCAGTAGCTCACAAGAACATTTATGTTCACGTTTCATGAGAGCTATGGGTCTGCTGTAGCTCTGTTGGGCATGCCTGGGCTTGACCTAGAAGCATGTGTATTCTCATCCCAGAACCCAGACTGAAGTAGTATCCACTAACTAGGGCATGCTGTTCTCATAACTGAGGCTGGCGCTCAAGGGGGTGCCAAGCCAAATCATGCCAACACATCTAAGGTTTCTACATTGGCGTGGCATGCATCACACCCACTTATAACTCATTGACTAATGCAAATCTATGGCCATGCCCAATATTCACAGGGTGAGGATTAAACATCACCTACAGGAAAGCATGGCATATGGGGTAGGCTGAGTGAGGTTGGCAAAGGAGATATGATTGTGAACAAGCAACACAGCTTACCATACCTAAGAATATACAATTTTTAAAAGTCCCTCAAGCAATATTAATGAGCCCCCAATCACTGGTATTTCATGGGAAAGGCATCACCTTTTAAATGCCTGCTATGACAATGGGGCATCCATTAGTAGCTTCTTCAGGAGAGTGCTTGGACTATGTAACATGTTACCAACCACTCATTTCATCAACAGAGAGGTGTACCCAACATACAATGAGATGCTTATTTAAGCCTTAGCTGCTTTTACAAAGTACATTTCTATCATTCTTTTCATGTAATCTTCATACCTCTTTCCTTAGGTGACTACTGTTATTACCATTTTGCCAGCATCAAAAACCTCACTTGGGAAGATTAAATGCCTGATAGCACACATTTAGAAAAGGATGAACCTGGACATACCCCATGCCTAAATCCAGCTCTCTTTCTTCTACAATGGATGTCCTGGGTGCCAAGCCCTATCATTGCTATCACTTCCTCTTCAAGATATGATTGGACAGGTATTGGAATCCAGGATGTACATTTTAATTAAGTCGTTCTTCTGACATATTTATTAAGCAGTTAACACAATTCAGGAACCATTCTAGGCATTGGGGAAGCAACATGAACAAAACGGGCAAAAAAAAAAATCCTGCTTACATCTTAGCTAGGAGGGACCAGTGTTAAACAATTAAGCACATGAACTTATGTCACATGATGACAGTTGGAGCATAGGTCAGGTAAGGACAAATGCCAGGAGGAAAAGTAACAGGTGTTTGGCATGGTCAAAGTCATACTGAGATATAATAGGAAGTTAAGTTCTTTTTAAGAAATTAAGAAAGATTATTAAACAGTTTTGATCCTCAGATTTCATCAGAGGGCAAAATATTTCCAGAACTTCCTCAAATCACTTTTGTGCTTCAAATACAAACAATAAACTCACATTGATTTTTATGGCATAACCTTGTTTCTTTTGACAGGTCCATTACTGAAATTTGGTTCTCATTAAAATGATCCACTTGACCATTCCAAAACTTTTAGTGAGGAGGAATAGTAAAAGTAAATACAAATGAGCACATTTTTTTTCTTCTTACAAGCTGAAAGGACATCAAAATTATTGCACTGCATCTATACTCAGAATAAAGAACATCTATTATAATGATAAGACAGGTATCTTGAAGCATCTTTTGTTTTAATAAAGTGAATTCCCATAGATGGCATATTCACTACCTGCTTATTTCTATTAGGACCTCTGTTTCCTTGAGAAAAATGAAGGAAAGACATCACCTTTGGATTCTCCTTTCATTCATTCATTCATCAGATATAAATTGAGCACCTGCTATATGCCAGATATCTACATGCTGGACATAGACAAAACAGATCAAATGTCTTGCCCTTTGGAGCTAATATTCCAGCTAAATGGAGGCAGACAATTAACAAAATTGTTTGCTTGTTTGATGGAGGCACGTGGGGTCTTAGGAAGAAAAGTCCAGACGTGCAATTGCTCTAAAGCCCTGAGGTTATTCGCAGGCAGGAAGCAGCTGAGTGTTTCAGCACTTAGGCCTTCTTACCACTGACACAGTTGTTAGGTGTGGGCCCCATCCATGTCCCACACTGGCAAGTGGGTTGGGAGATGTTGAGCTGTAAGCCTTCTGGCCCCAGTGTGGATCATCTGTCAGGCAGTATTTCTGTCTAACTCTCAAATATGGTTATGGGCCATCTAAAGGGAGCAGGACATGATCAATTTGTTTGAAGAGACTTTATGGGGCCACAGCTGGAAATGAGCACATTAAGAGTGACAGAATCTTGGCAGTCACAGAGGCTGAGACTTGGAGTCTTGCTTTTCAACCAAACCAAGTGGGATGGCTGGGCATTCATTAGGAAGAAACAGCCTTCCTCACAGTGTGGCTCTCACATTGCATCACCTCCGGTCCCCACAAGGACTGAAGAGGGCAACTCCAAGTTTCCAGTTTATCAATGTATCAAAAGTGGGGTTAGTCAGCCTTCACTATAGAAGTGGAACTTGAGAGTCTGAAAAATATATCATACAATCATTAATAATTCTAGTTTATTTTTTAATAAGATTTTTACTTTTAAATAATCTCTACACCCAACTTGGGGCTTGAACTTACAACCCAGAGATCAAGAGTCCCATACTCTACTGACCGAACCAGCCAGGTGCCCCTAGTATGTTTACACATAAACAGAAGAAAATCCTGTAGGCACCTTATGTTAAAAATTAACAAACTTTAACCAAGAACTCATTCTGTAAAGTGTATGCCTAAAGTCTAGCCATTAACTCAGTGAGAAAAAAATAATGTTGGGTAGTACAGCTGGTAATTTTACATGGCAGGCAGAAGGATCCTAATATCTGGAACGTCTGTAATATTCAATTGAATGCTGTTATTAAATACCTGCTTTGTGCCATGCACCTTGCTAAGAGATTTACATACAACACATTTAAGCTTCTCTGAGCTTTATGAATTAGTGCTATCATCGCCTATTGGACATGTAGGAAAGTGAAATTCAGAGAATTTAAATCATTTGCCTAAGATCAAAGCTGAGATTCAAGACCAGGTCTGTCTGGCTCCCAAACTGATGTGTTCTTTTCACTATTTCAAACTGAATAAAGTCCTATTTTTATCTTTCAGTGGCAGAGACCACTCTAGCCAGCCCGACCTCTCTAGCCAGCTCTTTATTAAAGACCAAGGGCTAATGGCAATCTTCTGAGGGTGGGATTTCAAGGCAGTTTCACTTTGTTTCTTTCCTATATTACATTTGTAATAATAAGAATGTAAGTTGTACTTTCGAAGTTATACAACAAAACTCAATGCCCTGAAATCTTTCCTGTCCTTTGTCCCCTTTCCCATGCTATTTGATCTGGGTCCAGGAAAACCAATGTACTGTTGACCTAAGGACTCGTGGTTTAATCACTAAGTAGCCAGGGACCTAAAGAAGGCTTGGATTGCAAATCTTCAGAAGACTGTTGCTGAAATGGGCCATACTGTTGCTGAAATGTGAGGTTGTAAGGCTTCTTTCCCCAATGGCTTTGGAGGAAAGGAGAAACAACTATCCTGGTAACTCAGGAATTCTTGCAAGGGCAGGACTGAATGCTCCCTTATCTGTAAAATGGAGATAACATCTTACCCTAAAATTGTAGTGGGGCTAAGTGGAATAAGATATACAGAATAATTACCATGGTTCCTGACGTGTATTAGGAGCTCAGCTAATGCCACTTTTGTTCCGTCACTGACCAACGGATTAGTCATTTCTAAGGAGAGATCTGTTTCCTGCAAAGCTCTCCATCCTCATACCCTGTCATGGCTCAAAATTGCATCAAGCTGAACTTGATTTTAATATTAACCTTTATGAGTGAAAAGTTTGCACAAATGAAAAAAGGCCAAGGAGATAACAGATCAAGGGCATTTTATTATCTCCTTGTCACTGTCCTGCAGATGGGCCCTGAAACTGTTTGGCCTCAATCCCCTTTTTATTTTCTAAGACTTTGTCACTTTACTAAACACTCAGATGTTTCACTGGAGCAGGGTTATTTTGTGAGTGAAAACCCTCAAAGCAAACACAGTTCATATTACTGTATAGAGACCCCACTATTAGTCAAAACAACACTTTGGATCATTCCAATTAGTTATTTACTTAAAGTTCCCCATCTTCTTTCTATGATTATAGATAGTCTCTGGGGAGCATGACTTGTTTTTTCCTTATGGCCGTTATTATATTAAGTTACTCAAGTTAACGTACTGCATCAGGAATGTTCCACTTGCTAAACTTTTTGAGGGTTTCTTCAATTCACTAACATATTCATCAGCTAAATGTGAACTACTCTAAAGAGCTTTTATTGTTCCCTTGCATACTTCTCCCTGGACTCCGAAGTGAAAATACATGCTCAATTAATAATACCATTGTAAGGTTCTTCGGAGGGATCTCTAACTGTCAGAAAGGTGCTTCCTGAGGGCTTGGAGAGTTCAGCTTGATTTCTTCTACATGTCCAGAAAGCACACAAAGGCACCATTCTGATTCAGATTGCCCATCTGTGTGCTTTTCTCTTCAGAGAGGAAAAGTAAAGGTCAAGAGATGAAAGAAAAAGGGGATGAGGGGAGGAATTAAGAGAGGATAGAGAGGGCTCGGAGGCAATGAGGGAAGAGATGGAAATAGGACAGACTCAGCCACGGGTGCATCCCTAGCCCCTGGAAATGCTTCTGGCATGATGTTGAATGGAATCCGTTTCCGTGTACCTGGCAAACCACGTCCTTCCTGAGCTCCGTGACTCAGCTGCTAAGGATCAAAATTGCCTGTGAATAACAGAGTTCCCAAATTACCCACATGGCACTTCAGATATGGGAAGAAAATTCGCTGCTTTATTTCTTCATACCTGGTTTGACTTTTTTCATGAGTCCTGCACCACCTTGAGTAGCAAGAAAACAACTCTGTTTAGTCTAATTGAGCTGTAAAGTTAGTTCCATCCAATCATTTATAAAGAATCTTTAGATCCACTAGCTGCTCTGCTCAGTTCTTTGGAGCTCTTGTTTCCCTGTCTCTTGTTCCCCTCTCGGAGTCCCATGGCCCATGGCAGTGGGGGAAGGGAGTTCTTGGATTTACACTTGTGCTTGGGTGTGAGGTGCCTGTGTCTGCTGAGGAATGCTTGGCACCGCCCTATGCCTGGCGTTCACAGCTGGCACCCGCAGCTGACATCTGTGGTTGATGTACTTGTGGTCTATTTCTGCTTGACTTGCTCAGAGTCCAGGGCCCCTCCCTGAAGACTTACCCCCACTCCCCACCCCGCTACTGTTGACGAAGACCCCCTTTGAGTCTCTGCCTTATCTTCAACCTCTGGGCCCAGCTGTCAACCTTGGTACTAACGTTTCAGGGTTATCTCAGCCTCCACCCAGAAGCCTGTGGCAGATCTGTGGCTTCACAAATGAGCCTCCGTGCCATATGAAAACAGGGAAAGTTCAGGCTTACACACCAGTCCCTTTTCCAACTTGAACATCCCACTCCACACTCTAAATTATGTAGGGCCCCCTCATACAGTTTCAGGCTCTGCTGTCCCCATCCACTCTGCTCCCAACCTATTCACTGCTGCTGCTCACCCAATGGGGCTCTGAAGACCTAGAGAAGAGACATTAAAGCAGCTATATTCTTCTTTACCTCCCTTCTCTCATTTGTCCTATCATCCTCTCTGCGCAATCCCTTAGGCCTAGGGAGGCAAACTTTTCTTTGAGATCTCCTTCTTCTCTGCATAACATAAAATTGTATAATATGTTTCACCAGGACTAGCCTCGATAATGTTAAGTGAGCACCAGAATAATTTAGAAAATTCTGGGTCCACAATGCCGGCTTTCAACACTATATATTCTTTCTGTAAAATTCTGTTTTGAACATCAAAAACCCAATAATAAATTTCCCTTTATTTTAACTTCGTGATAATCTCACTTTTTGTTGACAAGGAAGGTGGAAATGAGTACATAAAAAAGAGAGAGAAAGAATATGAATATCATTTAAATATCACACTCACATATGTATTTTGAGGAAGAGCCTGAACACAGGGAGTGGGACAACTTGAAGAGTAGAGAGGTCCTTCCAGGGCTCCTTCCTCCATGGATTATGCCTCAGAAGCCAAGGCCTCTGGTTACTGTTGGGGTTTTCAGGGTAACAGTCCCCACTCTATCCCCAAGAAATTGTCTGTCACTATCACTCTCTATCTGGGCTCTAGACTGCTTAGATTCATTAATCAAACATTTCTTAAGCATCTATTATTTTGATATATACTGGACCAAATGCTATAAGACACAGAAACAAGAAAACGGAATAAACCAAATCTGTCAGAAGAATATTGTAGCTAAGAATTTAAGCCTCCCTCCCAGTACCCTGTATCCAAAGCAGCTCAAAAGTGGTGAAATTACTTGATTTCAGTTTTTTCTACCTGGCTTTCTGAAGACCAGGAAATTTTTAAACCTCATTCATTTATTTCATTCGTTCATCCTTTTAACAAACCCTTAGCTGATTTTCTTTTATAAGCCAGGTACTTTTTAGGTTTGGGGGAGGCTAAGATGATTAAGATACAATGTCTTCCTCTAAGTGTTCTAATTCTAGGAATTCTATGTTCTAGAAATAGAACATTTCAGTGGCAAAAATAATGCAGTGCTAACAGATATTCCCAGTACTTCCTGTTGTGAATTCTACGCAGGGTTTCCTTAACCATCTGCAGGTTTCCTTAAACCATCTGCAGTGAGTGTCAGGAAAGGCATGGCCAAGCTGATTTTTGGTTGAGGGAGAAGGTGACCAAGGAGGAGACATGAAGAATGTGATGGCCTAACCAGAACTTCAGATCTTCAGTTAGTTTATTTTCTTATACGTAAGGAGAGGTCTCTGGGCAGAGGGAGTTTCAAGACCAGAGGCCTGACGGTGATCAGCAGCATGAAGTGTCCAGGGAGCTATAAGCAGATAGAATGAATATGGAAGGAGTCTATGGGACAGAAAGAGGTACAGGCTGCCTCCTTATGCACCTCCCAACCAGTGGGAAGTGGATCTATCTCTGGGTGGAATCTTTACTGGTTCTTTTTACATCATACCTCATAGACATACCATCAGCTTCTAAAGTCAGCCACAATAAATGCTTCAGAGGAAGGCCACATGCAAGGGCTACAGGTCAGGGACAGCTGGTACTCCCATAGTGGATGATCAGGCCTCAGACAGTCTCAACAAATTTGACTGTGGCACCAGTTTCTTTTGTCATGTCACTTATTCTATATCCCCAGCCCCTGGAAACGTCAACAAAACCATTTCCCTAGAGTGAAAGACAAAAATTTGCAGTACTATGAAAATCCCCTCAATCACTTAATACCAATTGAATCATAGTGACTTTTATGCTACATACACGGTTTTTGCTTTCCACTTTAAATCTGTTTTATATTTGGTCCTCATAAGCTGCTAGTGCCTACACATAGAGGTCCTCCCTAAATGCCTTCTTCTTTCACAACAACTAGACAAGATAGATGCAGAAAATATGAAGTTTTCTGTTTTTAAAGATATGACATGAGCAAGCAGAGGCAAAGACTAGTTAAGAAAGAGTAATAGCTAGTTATTATATATGCTGATAATATTCTCAAACATTATGCAAATTAACTCTTCAAATCCTCACAACAGCTTTTTCAGGTGGGTACTGAAAAAGCCTATTTTAAAGGTGAGGAAACTGAGTTTAGTGAGTTTAAGTGACTCTTCCAAGGTAACCCAGCCATTCAGTGACAGAGTAGACAATTGAATATTGGCAGCCTGCTATAGATTCTAAACTCTTTTTTTTTTTAGATTTTAAAAAAATTATTTGAGAGATGGTGGCAGAGATAATGCAAGTGGGAGGAGAGGGAGTAGCAGACTACCTACTGAGCAGGGAGCCCAACATGGGGCTCAATCCCAGGACCTTGAAATCATGACCTGAGCCGAAGGCAAATGCTTAACCGACGGAGCCATCCAGGTGCCCCCAGAATCCAAACTCTTATTGACCACTCCCTCTTAGACAAATGAGATGTCCATAAGTAAGAACTGGTAGTGACAGAGCAGAAAAACCCTAGATTAACATATATATTAGGTCTGGGACAAAATAATTCATCAAAAATATTGTGAACAAAGAGGGAATTTGAATTAACATTTGTTAAGTGACTTCCTGGAAATGAGGACTGTTCTAGGTGCCTTAGAGAAGCTTCTACACTGAATGCTCTCAGCATCCTGAGTTGTCATGTGAAGGAGAGGTCACTAGGCAAGGTCATATATGTCCACCTCAGGTAGACTGCCCCACTCTCACCATTGCCTGTGGAATTCAGGGAAATGCAATGATTCTGCAGAGTCCCTATCAGATTTTAAGGAAACATGGGAGAAAAGAATGAAAAAAGGAAGATTCCCTCTGAAATAATTTTGGTTTATAATGGATGGGATCCAACCAGATGCCAAGTCCCAGCTCTGTATTTCTTTATTTTTGTGGGGTTGAACAACCCCCAGGCAGGCTGCCAGGTCCCTGTCCTCTTCAAGCTCAACTTGCTTCAGAGGAAATACCACACATGGAAGAAACATTTGAGGAGTGCTGGGGAATGACAATTTGGTTACGTATGCCTGGGGGACAATATAAAGTAACCACTGAAAGATGTGGCACTCTGTGATTTGGGTAAGCCAACCCTCTCACCCTGCCTCACTTTCACTGGGACTGTCCTGAAGAATTGAGAAAGGCAGAAGCTGTTTTTGCAGCTAATTTTTACAGAGCCCAGACATACGTAAATGTCTGTTTATTTCTGTCACTTGAGTGTGACCTGCATCTGTATAAAGCAAATGGGAACAATTTGATCCCCAGCCTCTTTTACCTCATTATTCAAAATAGGCATGAGTAGTGGGATATCAGCAACAAAGAGAATCAAGGCCTGAAAGTCTCTGACCTTAGGCATATCACCTACATGTGCCCAGGAGTCTCCACCTCTGTATGCGGGAGGTAAATGAGATCAATCCCAGAGTGCTTTGAGAAATGACTCTGGGTCAATAAGAGGGAACAAAAGACTATGAGGAAATTGGACCTATTTGAATCTCAGCATTACACTTACAAATCACTTCTAACCCATAAGTCTCAGATTCCTCGTCTACAGTGTCTACTTCATACGGCTGTTGTCAAGTTCAAGTGAGCTGCCATATAAAAAAGCCTGAGCCCAATTCCATGCTAGAATTAAGAGATCCAGGACGCCTGGGTGGCTCAGTTGGTTGGGCGGCTGCCTTTGGCTCAGGTCATGATCCCAGCGTCCTGGGATCGAGTCCCACATCGGGCTCCTTGCTCGGCAGGGAGCCTGCTTCTCCCTCTGCCTCTCCTGCCACTCTGTCTGCCTGTGCTCGCTCTCTCTCTCTCCCTCTCTCTGACAAATAAATAAATTAAAAAAAAAAAAAGAGATCCAGTAATATTCACTGTTTTCGGTTAAATAAACCATCTTTATTCTTCGTATCAGCAAATAATTTTTGTTTAGGAAACACTAAGGAAAATATGCAGGTCAGATTAACAGGATTCTTGGAATTAATAACACACATGCACACATACGCGCGCGCGCGCGCGCACACACACACACACCTGAAAACAAAGCCAAATGCTTTTATAGGCTTTTGAAATGGTCATCATTTTAAGAAAAAAAAATTCCCAAACTAGGTGATTCCCCCAAAGGATCTCTATAATGGAGTTTAAGGGACAATGGAATAAACAATATGGTTTTGGTGTATAGTTAAGGAATGCTACTCAGGGGCAGAGAGTGAAGGGAGGTATATTGAGAGTAGAAAGGATTGGGACCCACAGGATGTTGAAGAAGCTACATGAGCTGCTTGAAAGCCTTTGATTAGGGTTTGGTTTACCAGCCAGCCCTGAACTTTTACCAAGTGCCTTCTGTTTTCAAGTCAAAAAATATTTACTGGAAATCTGTTATGTGCCCCTCCCCCTTCAAAAAACAACCTCAAGAATTCATATGAAATTGACACACAACTAACTCAACCATAAGGGACCCTATGAAAAATCTTTTGCAAAGAGGTAGACAGATATCCTGGAGCACAATAGAGAGAGTGGAGTTGGGGACTGACAAGGACAGAGAGGGAAGACAGATAAGTTTCTGGCCTCCAGGTGCTTATAGTCTGGCTAGAGAAACAAGACAAAAGGGTCAGAAAAAGTCTGACAGCTTAAAGACAAGTTCTAACTTAAAAAGTCCAAGCCATCTCAAAGTACAAATTTAACTCCTTCTTGACTTACTCTCTAATTTGTTTGCTGGCATGTTTGTGCATACGATTTTGCGTTGATTAAAAAACTATCTCATACACGAGTTACTGGATCAGAAGAAAATATTTTGCTTATCCAATACAATAGAGAACTCATATTTCCTTGACTTGGAGAAATCGTTTTTTTAGTTAGTGAATATTTGAGAACCCACTTTGAGTGTTATACCTTGCTATTTTAAATCTATTTTTAAAAAGTCAGATCAGGACAAAGCTTACCTACATATAGAGGTGGTAGGTCTCTGCACAACTGCTTTATGCTGGTTATAGCATGGGCTCTGGAGTGAAGCTTGTTGGGGATAGACACGATGCTCCTACTGAGTCTGTAACTCTGAGCAAATCACTTATCCCTTGGACCTCAGTTTAACCTTCAATTAAAAAAGACAAAGAAAAAACATAGCAATGGAACTTGCTTTATAAAATTGTTATGAGGATTAAATTAGGCAGTGCACTTAAAGCTTTTATTGATGGCTAGCACATAGCAAGTGTTTGATAAAAGCACAAATAATATGATTATAGCACAATACTACATCGCTTATATTCTGTCTCTCTTTTATATACCCACATAAGACATAGACAATTTTTATACTACTGTAGAACCAATGGAACCATGGCTGCTTGGAATATTCTGCTTGCCCTCCACTTAACGTGACAATCTCTGATTGGTCCTTTAGGAGTCTTCCAAGACCCCCTCAAAACCAATTTGAGTGGCTTCTCTATGTGTCCCTATGGTACTATGTACTTAATCTTACGATAGCAATGTGGGTTTTGGAATGTGTTATGGAATGTGATTTTTTTGTCCATGTGTCTGTCTCTGTCTTCCTCACTACCACCACTCCTTCACCAAGAGGGGCAATTCCTTGAAGGAAAGGACTGCATCTTGTTTTTCGTTATATCTCCAGGACCTAACATGATGCCTGACATAATATTGAATACATATGTACTAAAATGGAAGGAAAGAGGGACTGAAGGAAGCGAGAAAGGAGGAAGGGAGGGAGGGAAGGAGGAGGAAGGAAAGGGGAAAGAAGGCAGAAAGGGTGGGTAGAGGTGCTCTGGTCCTGGCAGTGTGACATTTGTCTGAATCTGCACACCCTCTTCCCTCTCCCTCCCCCTGTCCCTGGTGCCCTATAAAGTGGAGGGAGGTTTGAGCAAGGAGAATGTTTTACTTACCCCAAATCACCACTGGAGAAATCCATTGCATTACTGAGCACTGGTAATGGGTTGGCCCTGTTTCAGAATATAGGGTTTTGCTGCCCCTGCCAAGCAGGCTTATCCATGTGGAGCTTAGATGGTGCCTTTGCCCACACCTGTCTGGCTCAGAGAGCTTGCTTCGCTGTCAAAGGGAGTACTGGGCATTGAGAAAGTCTGATGGGCTTTGAGGAAAAAGAGAACCGGGCACACAGGTCTCATTTATAATCCATTCCAGCTGCTCCTCTGCTGGGGGAAACTGGCATTCTGTTTTGTTGGCCCCTTTTCCATCAGGACAGCTGTGAAACCCTACTCAGTGAAGTAATCGCAATAACAACCACCACTTTGCATGTTGATGCCTTTCTTCCAAGGAACTCAAAGTTCTTTGGAGACATAACCTCATTAATCCATCCTGCATGAAGTGGTGGCTGATGGGGAGGGGTAGGAATTCTCCCTCATATTTCCAGGGCTGGGGGATTTAGAAGAGGAGAGTAAAAAAGGAAGAGAAAGAGGTTTCAGAGCTAGGAAAGATAAAGGATGATATCTTTTTCCCTCTGAATCCCACAAGATAACACTTTGTAGGACAATACTCAGTTAAATGTGTAAGTAAAAGACATACACTGAAGTCTCACCATCCCCCCAAAAGGAAGAGGATTCCAGATAGGGAGTTAGGAAATCTGTTTTCTAGTCCTGATATTGACACTAAATAGCTGTGTGACCATGAGTCATCCCCATCCTTGGAGTAGTAGTTCCATATTGGAGCATGTGATCTCATGCCATGTTAACAGAGCACAAACCCAAGAATAAGGAGACCGATGCCTGCCTGTACAACAGCACAGTTTTAGATGGGCTTCTTTAGCCCTCAAGTCCCAGTGTTCTCATCTGTGAAATAAGGAAATCAGACTGGATTATCTCTAAAGTTTTTTTTTTTAATTCCAGTGGAAAAAAAAAAATGATTCTAGAATAGGTGGGCTGGGAAATGTCAGATCTGATTGGGTCTTAGGCTTTAGGAAAACCAATAACTATCCATGTCAGTTTTCCATTACTGCCACCCCAAAATTTAGTAGATCCTATGAAACACTAATTTATGATTTCTCACTATTTTGTGACTTGTTTGGGCAGTTCTGTGACTTCATCTGACTTCACTTATGTGACTGAATTCAGCTTGAGGGTTGGCTGGGCTCAGCTGGGACAATGTGATATCTGGGCTTCCCTTGCCCTGTGGTCCTTTCCTCCTCAAGGGGGCTACACTGGGCTTCCTCCCAGAGTTGTGGCAGTACTCCAAAAAGGCCAACCTCAGTGTTCAAGGGTTCTTCACACCTCTTCTGTGTCAAGTTTTTTCCTATAATGTGGGCTGAAGCAAGTCTGTGTGGTCCAGAATCGATGAGGGAGGGGACTACACAAGAACATCTTTATGAGCCGAATTGTATCCCACAATAAGTTGGAATCATAACAACCAGTACTACAGAATGTGGCCTTATTTGGAAACAGAGTCTTTACAGATATAATAAAATTAAAAGGAGGTTGTATTGGAGTAGGGTGGGCTCCTAAACCAATATGACCATTGTCCGTCTAAGAAGAGGACGAGTCATACAGACTTGGAGGGAAGACAGCCATGTGAAGGCTGAGCTTGAGTGGAGTGGTGCTGTCATAAGCCAAGGAACAGCTTGGGCTACCAGAAGCTGGAAGAGGCAAGGAAGAATTCTCCCTAGAGCCTTCAGAAGGAGCATGGCTCTGCCAACACCTATATTTCAGACTTCTGGTCTTCAGGCCTGTGAGAGAATACATTTTTGTCTTAAGCCACCTAATTGGTGATAATACTTTATCACAGCAGTCCTAGAAAATTAATACAGTCATGAGCACTATGAGACATGGTTCTTTGGGGACCATTAGTGTAACAGTCTACTACACCATGCATTTTTATGGGCATAACTGCACCAATGTTAAATGATTATTGTCCAAAATATGAAAAAATATAGGTGTGGTAGATTGCAGTAGTCTCAATTCTTTACCCTTTCCTAAATCCATGCCCTTTGACATTTGACCTTACCTGACCTCCCCAACTCAAGAAATTGGATTTGTCTCCCTACTTCTTCCCTTTTTTCTGGCTATGTGACTTGCCTTAATTAATAGAAAAGGAAAGAAATACCATTATGCCAGTTTCTTAAGAGGCCTTTATACTCCTGCAATCTCCATTGCCTGTTGTCAGTGTTCCTCGCAGCCAAAC
The DNA here is from genome assembly GCA_004024625.1 of Mellivora capensis. Taxonomy (NCBI): domain Eukaryota; kingdom Metazoa; phylum Chordata; class Mammalia; order Carnivora; family Mustelidae; genus Mellivora; species Mellivora capensis. The sequence continues at coordinate 40,027 of PISX010016618.1, forward strand.
TGCCCTGCCTGGGATGCTGTCTCCTGGTGCTCCCGGACCTGGCCCACCTTAGGTGTGAACATAGCAACTCCACTCCCATCACATTCGGACTTTCAGAGCCAGGCTTTATTTTGGATCAAAACTAGAGAGAATGGCCCCATCTCTATAGGGATCAAACCTATACATAGGCTGGCCTATGCCTTCTCTCCTGCTTTTTTCTTCTTCTTTCCTGGGCAGAAGTGTCCCCAGCACTACTGTTTGGTTCCCTCTTCTCCCATGCTAATCATGCATACGTGGAATTGGGATCCAGCTTTTCTACTCTAGTTACATAAATGCAAATATCTTCATTACTAATATGGGATCACATTACATCAGTTACTCTGCAGCCTGCCATTTTTACTTAAAATTATATCATCAGTGTTCTTTCAGTACTGTAAATACAGATTTGTCTTCACTTTTAATAGCTGTATATATTTCCATACACATATGGAATTTGATTTAAACCCTTATTATCAAACACTCTTTCTATTTTTGTTTATAGATAACGTTGTGATAAACACATTTATGTTAATTTTCATATACTTGTTCAGTTATTTTCAACAGATAAATTCATAGAGATAGAACTGCATACACAAAATGTTTTTCAAGGCTTTTGATACATATTTCCAAATTACTTTCTGAAAACACTCTATTGATTTATACCCACCAATGTATAAAAATGCTAATTTTTAAAAATTCCTATTTAACCTCCATGATTATCTACAACCTTTACCAAGTGATAGAAGAAAAAGTTTGTGTTTCGTAGTGTATTCTTCAGTCCCTTTTAAGGCAATTGTGTAAGTCAAAAATGTGTTTCTAAAATTCAGTAGAACAGATAAAGCAAGAATAAAGGATACTGATGAAATTAGAAGTGAGCTCACAGAAACTGAGAGCAAGGAAGAAATGAAGTGCAATATTGGGACGCTGTTGGTAGTGGTAGTCCTTCATGGATCTTTATTTAGTGCATTAATTTAAAATGGCTCAGATGTGAGTAGATTCAAACACTGTTCCGTGGACACAATCAAAGAGGTTGGAAATGCCAAAGAAAAAGAAGATCTGAGGAAAAGTAAAATCATATATTAGGGAAGAAAATCATCCCAGCAACGTGCTATTAGGGCATGTATTGCATGGAGCACTGGGTGTGGTGCATAAACAATGAATCTTGGAACACTGAAAAAATAAAATAGATAGATAGATAGGAGGGAAATGCAGTACTCAAAAAACTATACTCAGTGTGACTAAGTTGGATATAGGCTTACATAGTGAAGAGGAGTAAGAGTGGCCAAGGTTGATGATTTCTACATGGTGCTGTTTCTGCCCTGTTGGTCTAAAATGAGACTTGGTGCTGTAAACTAGGTCCATCTAGTTTAACACTACCATGTTTTTTACAGTGGGTGGTGGTTCTAAGAAAGGAAAGAGATTACTCTATCCAGGATGTCAGCATCAATTAAAAGAATAACATTTATCTGTCATATCCATTCTGTGCTAGTAGGAGTAAGCTGGTTCAGTCTCTCTAGAGGGTATATCATATATTCATATATGTTATATATTGTTTATATAATATAAATATAGTACATATTTTTATATGACATATATAATTCATATCATAGGTCTTAAACATGTGTATGCCATGTGATCCACAATCTCACTTCTAGGAATTCATCCTAATGAAATAATTTAGATAATCAATAACTTAAATAATTTGCCCAAAGATTTAGCTACAAGGATGTTCATTGAGCCACTGTTTATAAACAAATTATAGTAAAATCCAAATATTGAAATCATCTAAAGTTATGGTATTATAGACCATATATGTATGTGTGTATATATATGTTTATATATATGGTTCTATGCTATATATAATGTATATGCTACTAGTCTTATCATACTATATATAAATACACACATATATATAGTATATATATGATTTAGACTGTGTGTGTGTGTGCATGTGTGTGTGTGTGTGTCTCAACATCTATGGATGTTCCATTATAGACAACCCATGCTAATGCCTGAGTTTTACTAGCTCCTTAATTCTCTTTTTATGCTCAGTTAAAGGACTCCTACTACAAAGTTATTTGGAACCCTGGATTTAAAACTTTTACTTTTGTTTTCTCAGTGTCTTCTTCTCTAGCATGCACTAACCTGAGGCATTGAGGAGTGGGAGGGATGGGGATTGAAATTATAGATATTCTGAATCCAGAATGGTAACTTTCTCTTTCAATCCCCATTTCTGAGTTTGGTCCAACTAGCTTGACACTTAAGATGAATTCTTTTTCAGAGATCTCTAGATCTTCTTTAATATTTGGTTTCTGTTGGGGGAACAGAATCCCAAGCACACATACATCGTTTGCCAGACATAACTATACGTCTGGACCCCAAGTTGGACATGTATTGAATTTCATTCTCATAAAGCTCCCCAACTCCATGTGAATCATGTAGAAGAAAAAAGAGACTTGGGAAGAGCAGGAGGTGGGTAGGGTGACACCTCATAGCATATACCAAACATACCTGAATCTTAGCTTTGGCTTACTCAGGATATGTTATCACATGTGTTTGTGTATATAACTGTGAAATATATCAATATAAAGTCCTAAAGGATATGCAACAAAAACATCAAAAGTTCAGTGATGGGATTATAGTTGATTCTTACTGCCTTCTTTTACCTTAATATATGTATTCTAATTTTTTCTTACAATGATCACATTTCTTGTGATCCATTAAAAAATAGAATTTTTTAAAGGTACTCTTAAAAAATAGTATCATTTTAAATAACCACTCATAAGTGTCTATTAGTCAACTCCAGTCCCATTTTATGGTATCTATCACATTGACGTTTGATTCCAGGGCCATCAACTCAAGTAATTTTACATTGTATTGTAATTTTTAGTCATTCTTTTCTGATCCAATCCCTTATTTCACAGTAAATCTGCAGATGGCCTGGTTTTTTTGGAGGGGGGATCGATAATTTTGATGAGTAATGTGAAGAGAATAGGTAAGGTATCTAGGTTTGAAAATACAAGAGAAAGCTTTCCAGAGAAGCTTCACAAAGCATTTGGGAAAGCGATTGGACATTATTGTAGGATTGTAAAAGGGTTGCTTTATGAGCTGGAAGGTCTGTAATGTGATGAAAGTGGACAGATTCATGGTCAAGACACTGGCTTAAAGTCTGGGAGATAGAATGTAATATGTCTGCAGAACAGTACAAACTCCAGGAAAAACTGGGAGGTGGGGTAAAAGAGATAAGGGCAGATTTCAAATTTCCTGTAGAAAAAGAGGAGAAACTTGGCACCAACCATGGACTGACTCCTACAGTTTCTGTTCAGTTTTTCTCCAACATTACTGCCCCTCCCACTTTCTGTGGTGCCCCATGAGCTGCCCCACCCTTCACATCCACCCAGCCTTAATCTGGGAGCTACCTCCATGTTCATGAAGGCATTCTGCCACCATTTGGTCCAGTCTCAACCCCACCAGTCTCCTCAGAGACGAGGCATGCCAAAGTTCTTTTGCAAGTATGTAGTGAGATTTTGAGTCACACTCTTGCTTAAGAGGATATTCTATGCATTTTCAGACATATGACTAACTGGGCAAAAGCTTAAAAAATATAATTCAGAGTAACACAGTGTTCAGCAGGAGAGTTCTTCTTTGCTTTTCATGTTGTTTGGGGGGTAGGAGAGGAGGTATAGGATTGGCCTGAAATATGGAACGTCATAAAGAGACAGATAGACAGAGAATCAAAGTCCCTGAATAGCATTTAATTCCATGTTGCTGTTTTTCCTGGTCTGGTTTCAGAAATCCTCTGACAGTTGGACTATTTGCTCTTTAGTCATTCTACTGTAATCATTTTACTGACAATCAAGAGGCATTGCCTAATTTCACACTCAAATTAATAAAAAAGACTAAAGACTACGATGTCAAGTCTACATTTAATTTGATGGGATTTTTGAACATTTCCAAAATAACACATAAGCAGTAAGAGCAGCAAATACACAAGGTTGGAAGACATTTAAATATGTTCCAGTTTTAGCCAAAACAACTTGCAATAAGTAGATTTAAAAAAAAAACCTAATTGGAGGCTTTCACATTAGGTCCTGAAACACATTTTTTTTTGTCCCCTTGTGCCTTGTTTCCAAGATGGTACCACCTGGAAAAACATGCAGCTTGATTTTTGTAATAGATATGAGCTCAGATAGTAAGGACTGCATTACACCAGTTCCTTTGAAATGGGTGGCAGTTATTGCTGGAGTCCAAGTGGCTGAATCGCATGCTTGGAAATAGGAGTATGTTCATCTGTTTGTGAAAATCACCAGGCATAGACCGTTTCCACCCAATACACCGTAGAAACTCACAAACCTCTTGTTACCAGCAAGAATTGAAGCCAAAACACAGCGAGAGCAATGCCACATGATTGCTGCTGTTTTCCTCACGCCTTTATTTTGAATGCTGGACCTTGTGTTACTATACATTCTTTCCTAAGTGAGAACCTTCTACCAGATGACAATAGTGTCGTCTGTGAGGCAGTGGCTATTTCCACCAAATCTCTGACTAAAAAAAGTGTCCAGTGTGTGTCATCACACTGTGATTTCATCACGATGTGATTAATTACCCCAGGAAACTTCATTTCATTCTGCTTGCTAAAATGAGAGTAATTAGAGCAGCCTCTGCCCTTTCTTCTCTACCCCTCTTAGTTTACAGCGAGTTGTGAAATGCGATGTTAATTCTTAAATATATACCTTTATGCCAAGAACAAGTATCTCCTATTTGACTTGATTTTCCCCCACAGGAACTTGGTATTGTTTATTTAAGAATTTGACATCTAGCATTTTTGTCAGGTGAAACGGAAAAGTGTCCTCCAGATGACACAACTGCCCTATCAATAGAGAGTTTAGAACTTGTCCCTTAGCTTAGCATCTGTAGTAATAACTGGACCCTTAGCTCCTTGTGGAAGGTACAAGTTTCATTCCTACTTTGAACTAAAAGTGAAACAGGGCTAGAAACATGGTCATGGGCCATTACAATTAAATATACAAGCAATGAAGACATACAAATGGCTATCAGACACATGAAAAAATGTTCATCATCACTAGCCATCAGGGAGATTCAAATTAAAACCACATTGAGATACCACCTCACACCAGTTAGGATGGCCAAAATTAGCAAGATAGGAAACAACGTGTGTTGGAGAGGATGTGGAGAAAGGGGATCCCTCTTACATTGTTGGTGGGAATGCAAGTTGGTGCAGCCACTCTGGAGAACAGTGTGGAGATTCCTCAAGAAAGTAAAAATAGAGTTTCCCTATGACCCTGCAATTGCACTACTGGGTATTTACCCCAAGGATACAGATGTGGTGAAAAGAAGGGCCATCTGTACCCCAATGTTTATAGCAGCAATGGCCACGGTCGCCAAACTGTGGAAAGAACCAAGATGCCCTTCAACGGACGAATGGATAAAGAAAATGTGGTCCATATACACTATGGAGTATTATGCCTCCATCAGAAAGGATGAATACCCAACTTTTGTAGCAACATGGACGGGACTGGAAGAGATTATGCTGAGTGAAATAAGTCAAGCAGAGAGAGTCAATTATCATATGGTTTCACTTATTTGCAGAGCATAACAAATAACACGGAGGACATGGGGAGATGGAGAGGAGA
>PISX010016619.1:0-45584 GCA_004024625.1 Mellivora capensis
ATTTGAGAATGATATGAGCTGTGGGTCTTTCATATATGGCCTTTATGATGTTGAGGTCTGTTCCATCTATTCCTACTTTGTTGAAGGCTTTTATCAAGAATGGATGCTCTATTTTGTTAAATGCTTTTTTTGCATCTATTGAGGGGATCATATGGTTCTTATCTGTTCTTTTATTAATGTGGTATAACACATTGGATGATTTGTGAATATTGAACCAGGCTTGCAGCCCAGGAATAAATCCCACTTGATCACTATGTTATGATCTCTCTCCTTTTGTTTATGATTTTATCTAATGGGGTCCTTTTTCTATTTTTTTTTCTGATAAGCCTGGTTAGGGGCTTATCAATTCTACTAATTCTTTCAAAGAATCAGCTCTTAGTTTTGTTGATCTTTTCTACTGTTTTGTTGTTGTTATTGCTGTTGTTTCTATGTTTATTTCTAATATTTATTATTTTCCCTCTTCTGTTGGTTTTAGGTTTTATTTGCTATTCCTTTTTTATATCCTTTAGATGCAAGGTTAGGTTGTGTATTTGAGACTTTTCTTGCTTCTTGAGTTAGGCCTGTATTGCAATATACTTCACTCTTAGGATTGCCTTTGCTGCATCCCAAAGGTATTGAACTATTATGTTTTCATTTGCATTTATGTTCTTGTACTTTTTATTTCTTCTCTAATTTCCTGGTTAACCCATTCATTCTTTTTAGCAAGATGTCCTTAACCTCCATATATTTGTGGCCTTTCCAACTTTTTTCTTATGGATGACTTTAAGTTTCATAGCATTGGGGTCTGAAAATATGCATGGCATGAGCTCAATCTTTTACAACTTGTTGAGGGCTGATTTGTGACCCAATATATGAACTATTCTAGAGAATGTTCCAGGTGCACTCAAAAAGAAAGAATGTGTATTCTGGTACTTTAGGATGAAATGTTCAAATATATCTGTTAAGTCCCATCTGGTCCAGTATGTCATTCAAAGCCATTGTTTCCATGTTGATTCTGCTTAGATGATCTGTCCATTGTTGTAAGTGGGGTTTTAATAGCTCCCACTATTATCGAATTATTATCATGAATTTCTTTATGTTTGTTATTAAGTGATTTATATATTTGGGTACTCCAAGGTGGGGGCGTAAATATTGACAATTGTTAGAACTTCTTGATGGATTAAACCCCCTTAGTTATGATATAGTGCTCTTTTTCATCTATTGTTACAATCTTTTTCTTAAAATCTGGTTTGTCTGATATAAGTATGGTTATTATGGATTTCTTTTGATGTCCATTAACAAGGTAGATTCTTCTCTAGCCCCTTACTTACTCTCCATTCCTTCCTTCCTTCTTTTCTTTCTTTCTTTCTTTCTTTCTTTCTTTCTTTCTTTCTTTCTCTTTCTCACTCTTTCTCTCTCTCTTTCTTTCTTTTCCTTCCTTCCTTTTTTGTTAAGATCTCATTTATTTATCTGAAAGAGAGAGAGTAGGAGTGGGGGGAAGGGTAGAGGGAGAAAGAGAAAAAAGAAGGAGAAGCAGACTCCCCACTGAGCAGAGAGCATGATGTGGGGTTCAATCCCAGAACCTGGAGATCACGACCTGAGCCAAAGTCAGACGCATAGCCGACAGCTACCCAAGTGCTCCTCTATCCCATCATTTTCAATCTGGAGGTGTCTTTAGGTCTAAAATGAGTCTCTTGGGGCACCTGGGTGGCTCAGTGGATTACAGCCTCTGCCTTCAGCTCAGATCATGATCCCAGAGTCCTGGGATTGATACCCACATCAGGCTCTCTGCTCAGCAGGGAGCCTGCTTCCTCCTCTCTCTCTCTCTGCCTGCCTCTCTGCCTACTTGTGATTTCTGTCTGTCAAATAAATAAATTTTAAAAAATGAGTCTCTTGAGCAGCATATAAATGGATCCCGTTTTTTTTCTTTTCCATTTGAATACCCTATGTCTTTTAATTAGAGCATTTAGTCCATTTACATTCAGAGTGATTACTGAAAAATACGAATTCAGTGACATTGCGTTACCTGTAAAGTTGGTGTTTCTGGTGTTCTCTGTTCCTTTCTAGTCTTTGTTGTTTTTAATCTTTCTTTCCCACTCAGAGAGAACCCATACTATTTCTTGCAGAGCTGGTTTAGTGGTCACAAATTCCTTTAGTTTTTGTTTGTCTGAGTAACTATCTCTCCTTCTATTCTGAACAACAGCTTTGTTGGATAAAGTATTCTTGTCTTCATATTTTTCCCATAAAGCACATTGAATGTATCTTACCACTCTCTTCTGGCCTGTCAAGTTTCTGTGGACAGATCTGCTGCAAAACTGATCTGTCTTCTCTTGTAGGTTAAAGACTTTTTTTTTCTCCTGTTACTCTCAGGATTCTTTCTTTGTCTGTGGATTTAATGAATTTGACTGTGATATGACTTAGTGATGGCTGGCTTCATTGAATTTAATGGGAATTTTCTGTACTTCCTATATTCTGATGTCTGTGTCCTTCCCCAGACTAGGGAAGTTTTCAGCTATAATTTTTTTGAAAAAACCTTCTGTACCTTTTTATCTCTCTTTATTTTCTGGGACTCCTATGATACAAATGTTACTCCATCTTAATAAGCCACAGAGTTCCCTAAATCTACCTTCATGATCTATTACCTTTGTTTCCTCTCTTCTTTTCAGATTCATTATTTTCTATAATTTTATTTTCTATATCACTGATTCATTCCTCTGTTTCATTCATCCTTGTTGTTATGAAATCCATTCAGGTTTGCATCTTGTTTGGAGCATTTTTAATTTGGACTTCACTATATTTTAGTTCTTTCATCTCTGCAGTAAGGGATTTTTTAGTATCATCTATGCTTCCCCCCCCAACCTAGCTAGTATCCTTATAATTGATGTTTTAAATTCTAGTTCAGACATCTTACTTATATCTATATTGATTAAATCCTTGGCCATCATCTCTTCCTGTTCTTTCTTTTGGGGTGAATTCCTCTGTCTTGTCATTTTGGAGACCAAATAAATAAATAAATTACTTAATTAATTAAATAAAGCAAAGTAACATTAAGATTAAAAAATTAAAGAAAAAAATAGATGGATAAAGGAAGCTAGATCCTTGATGTGTTTTTGGTCTGCTTATTAAGAGAAGCTTGATTTAAAAAAAAGAAAAAAGGAGGATCAAAATTTAAAAAAAAAGAAAAAATGCCCTTTGTATATGCAAAAACAACAACAACAACAAACAAACAAACAAAAAAACCCAAAGGAAGCTAGATCCTATTTTCCCTAGAGCTGAAGCTTTGTAGCACTCCATGATCAGTAGACTTGGTGTGTGTAAGGGATTTGTACCAGTCTTCTGGGAGAGAGGCCTGCTGCTTTGATTCTCAGGTGAACTTGCCCTAGTGGAGATGTGCCTGCAGGATGCAGAAGGTGGGGCTTGGTGTAGCAGCTCCATTCCCCACTTGGTGGCACAGGTTAGTTTATTGAGGTGGATCAGTATTGGTGGGCAAGGGGTGAAAAGACTTGTCCTGCTCTCTCATTTCCAGAATGGGAACTTCATTCCTGCCACTCTTCATGAAACCTTCACAGACATGCAAAAATCACTCTTCCTGTATCCCCAGTTTCCAGAACCCCACCTCCACCCTGTCCTTATATGAGATGTCTACCTGCCAGGTAACACAGAACTCCTGTGCTTTATCTCAGGCATGGCTGGGTTTTGATACCCCACACTTCAGAGAACCTCATGGTATGGACCTGTGCTGATCCCCTTCGGGAAGGTCTCACTGTGCTGTGGCCAGTGTTGGCTTGTTCCAAAAAATAGTTGTGCTACTGTGCAGTGGTTCAGAGTTTATGGGAAATTGCAACACACAGCAAGCACCAGGGTTTGCTGCCCTCAGTGAGAGTCTTTGTTCCTATGTAGTGAATGGGGAAGTTTAAGGGTTTCCACAGAGTCTTTTGCCCATAGAAAGACCATCTATTGTCTACCAAATTGTACCCCAAAGAGGGGAGATACTTCTTCCTGACCAACCCAGAGGATCCTTAGATTGTGTTGCCTGCTCCTGAGGCTCCACATGGCTTCCCCATCAAGGCTCCCCAGACACAACCCTGGCTATGGCACTGACCTCTGAAAATTCAGACTCTGTGCTCTGCTATTTAAAAAAACGTGGTGGTATTGAAACCCTCTTTTTTCCCCAGCCAATGGTTTTGGGAAACAGTTTTCTTGTGCGGTCACCTATATGTGTTTTCACCCCCCCCCCCCCACTCTTTCTTTCTCTCATTCTCTCTCTGTACTCTCTCTGTGATCAGGGCTCCCTCTCCTCTGCAGCACCCATGACTCCTATGTCCCCCAAATCAACTCTTCACAGTTTCTACCTTCCACAGGTCATTTTTTCCCCCTGTTTGCAGACATGCAGCTTTGTTCTATAAGACTTAATGATGGATTTCTTGGGTGTTCAGAATGATTTGATGTTTATCTAGCTGTGTTTGAGGGAGGAGGCAAGCTTAGGGTCACCCTACTCTTCCACCATCTTAACCCTAAATGTCTTGTGTGCCAAGTCTTATGTCTCACCAGGGGGTGTCCCTCCAAGTCCATGGGTCACTCTGTATACTTCTGCAGTACTGGTTGGCTACATTTCCAGGAATCAATTACAAATATAGAGGCCTGAATTTCCAATTGAATTCCATATTCTTAAGGTGTGGGGGAGGAGAACAAGTGGAACTGTCTCCATGGTGCCTTCTTAACCCATAGAGGTTAATGCCTTGTCAGGGAGGGGGCCAGGGCACTTATTTCTCAGTGGCAGTTCAGTATTTGGCTGGAATGGGAAATTATAGAGGATCAGAGGTTCTGGTTCTCCTAATTGCTTTGGTGATGGACTCCACCATTTTATTCATACAGTCTCGGGGACTCCTTGTCTACTGGGTGGATGGCATTTCATTCCCACAGATGGAGGTGATAGTGACACAGAGTTATTCACCAAGGAAGACTAAATGTTTATACTTGGTTGGCATCTGAAGCCCTTAGAATAAAACTTTTGCAGACTCATCTTAACAAACCATAAGTAAACATCATGTTAACTGTCAACAGTATTCTAAAAAAGTGAATATAGGTGGAGAAGAAAGATGAGACAAGTAAGATTGTCTTTGTCCATTCCATGGCTTCTTAGAAAGGAAGGAAGTAGATAGCAGATGTTTATGAAGTCTGTATGACTAGATGTCTCAGTACATTTCAACTTACCATAACTTACATTTTGAGTGATAGAAACTGAACATATTAGATTACATATGTGTAGGTCTAATAGCTTTGCCAATGAAGTAAAATTAAAATCCGTTCTGTATTTTACAAGGGGAAAGAGTTAAAAACCTATATTCTGATCTACTTCTGAAATGGTTAAAGCATTGCCCTGGATCATAACACCAGAACTGTGGCTTCGAAACAATCTTTCAGATGTTATCTAAAAATCTTCAAAACAAAATGCAAGTATGGCCATATTTTTTTAGCTGATTTGCCATACATGTATTTTAGGTGTCTGTCTGATTGTGCTCAGATGTGGGTAAGCAGCAGGGAGGAAAAAATAATGTTTCTTTACTCTGTGGATAAAAAAAACCCTTCAAATTACGTGCATCTCACATACTTTGGTAATCTGCCCCACATTCTACACCATGATGTGGGCTAGATACTGCTAATTTGGTGTTTATTTCTTTGGGGGAAAACAAGCTTTGAAGAAAATGCTCTTACAGATAGGTGTCAGTTTCTGAGCTGTGTGAAAAGAAATTGGTGATAACTCTCAATGAAGACCTCAAGGAGATTTAATTACACTTATGGTGGCTATCTTTATGGGCAATTGATTTTGGGAATCCCAAATTATGCCTTCCCTGGCCATTATTGATACATCAATCTTCACTGTCATTTTTTTTTCTGTTTTTCTGCTGAAAGCAACCAAATGAGGAGGTACCATATGGACACCAAAGGGTTAAGTGAAGACTTTCAAATATTCATACTAAAGTCTTTTTAAGAAAGTTTAGAGAGGGGAACAATGTTCCGAGAACACTGAAGACACACATTTTATTTTCAGATGTATGTATAGTTTGTTCTCAATGCCATACATAGGTCCATACATGATAATTTATATGTTATTTTAATATAATTTTCCTCTCATTTTTTTTTCATTTATCCCTTTCACCCACAATCACCTCCTACCCCCTAAATCCAGGTTGATAACTTCGTGTGTATCTTCTTATCTTTTTTATCTGCTCATAGAAGCATATATAACATATATACATCAATGTATATACAAACAACACACACATGTAAATACATTATATAAACATGTATATTACATACATGTATAAGCAAACACATACATAGGCCTTTAGTTTTTGTCTTTTATTTGGCAAAAATAGGAGGATCATTTAATACATACTTCACTGAATCTGGGTTTACAATACCTAATGGAAATTTCTTTAAATCAACTAGTTACCTTCTGAAGTCTTTCTCTCTGTCCTTTTTTTTAGATGACTGCACAATATTTTGTGATATGGATATATCACAGTTAACTCAATCATTCCCTATAAATGGGTTTTTCCCCCATGTATTTCCATGGCACTAAGTGAATGAATATTTTATATATTATATATATATATAATATATAAAATGATAATGTTTTCCTCTGGGATAGAATATGGTTGCTGGGTTGGAAACTTCAAATATTTTTAATTTTAGTAAGTGTTGTAAGATTGCTTTCCAAAAAATATGTTTTAATTCACATTTTTACCTCATTAGTTCATATTAGAGTAAATACAAGGTTCTAAATACTTGCTATTTAATGTGTGACCAATGATGGACCAACAGCCTTGGCATCATCACCTGGGAACTTGTTAGAAATGCAGCACCTTAGTCCTAGTCAAGATTTACTGATCAGAATTCTCATCTAAATAATGTCTCCAGATGAGTCATATATACTTTAACATCTGAAAATCACAGTTTCAAATCATTTGCAATTTGTGTTAAATTGGAAGGAGGTATATTACAAATATCTCCTCTGGAAGGATAATTAAGAAATTAATAATGGTAGTTAACTCTTGGGTGTAGCCTTGGGGGACTAGCAGACCAGACTGGGTGGAAACTTACTTTTCGCCACATATTTGTGTAACCTTTGAACTTCTCTATGTGCCTGTATTATCTATTTGGACAAATTTGAAGAGCAACTTCTTGCAAATACAGCAATTACTTTGCACCTCATATCTCTACAGAGATGGCAGCTCCACACACACTACTGCTGCTTGTGTCATACTAGTGTATTCCAGTTTAAGAAGTGTGGTGGGAAAGGAAAATTCTCCAAGCCACATGGATTGCTTTTTAAGGATATGAGAATGTAATTATGTCACTGAGGGTTTATCTGCCAAGAGAGAATTTGACAGAGCAGGCAGAGTGAGTCACTGACATAAGGGACCTTCATACTTTTCCTGTAAATCCTCCTAGTTTGAACTGCGATCCTCATCCTAGGGTTAAGCTTGCAATAATATCTGATTTCCCAATACCAGAACACTGCGTTATAAATGCTACAACTGATTCAACTTCTTGAAATAGTAGAGTTCTCAGGTATCTTACAAATCAGAGAGCTGACAAAGAGGTATGGAAATCAAGGTTTCAGGGTCTACACTGGATTTGCTGACACCAAGAGGGCAGAGGTTGAAGAATGGTAGACAACTCTACTTCCCAAGGTTGAACATGGAACATCCCCACCACCCTGATGATTCCTGGAAATCTTGTATATATAACTGGCTCTTAGGAAACATTTCACACAGGCAAGATTTAAAATGTATGGAGCTTCTACACAGGCTCTGAAGGTTAAAATACACAAATCTTTTAAACTGTTTTCTCTAGGTGTCATTACCTTGTGGGTCGAAATGACTTTACATTAAGAACAATAATTTAACTTCTCTGGCCCCTGAATCTACCCACTCTCTCAGAACCAGCCTCCTAAAAAATGTTGCCCAAGTATTTGGAAGAATCTTTAGGAAGATTGAGATGGTTCTTATATGTGCCCACAAACAAATGAGGCTGCCCAGCAAAAAATCTGCCATTTCTTACTTTTCACCAGCTTTGTCTCTTCCCTCTGGCCATCACCACTCCTGCCAGGAACTTTTTTCCTCTGCAGAGTATTTTTCTTCTAGGAGGCATCTGTCTCCAGCTGCGTCTGGGACACTGGAGTCCTAGGGTGTGTGTGGAGATTGAGAAGGGAACTGATGCCGCATAGCATTCTAGGTGAGAGGAAAGAACTTCTTCTTTTAGTGTCATTCTCTTTAAGAGGCTCTGTGTCCCAGGGTTTTAGTGAAACAGCTCTTTTAGCATTTGCTGCCTCTAGTGTGGGAAGTTGTATTATGTGCAGGAAAGAACAGCACACATTGCCTCACAGGAAAGTTGAAGTAGAGGAGTTTGTTCTCTATTCACAGGTCCCATGATGCTCAGAATTGCTGCCCATGTGCACCTCAGCTGTGAGGTTGTTCAGTGCTGGTGGGTGGGTGTGGGGAAAGAGATGGGAACCAGAGGATGGGAGGAGAACAAGAGAGATGCCTTCACCCAGAGCCCCATTAGAATTAAGGTTTTTCAAAGGTTTTTCAAAGATATATTTATTTTCATAATTATTATTTCCCCAAAGAGTAAGGGGGATGTGATGGTAACAATAAAAGGGGGCAGGGTGGACATAGGGAATGTATCTTCTTACCATGTTCTTCTGTATCTGGGAATTTCTGTGAGAAGGGAGAACCTTATAACGTGAGTCCACAGCCAGTTTGGAAATAGATCCACCAGCTGTGGTTTCCAGAACAATAGTTTGATCACAACTGATACATGTGCTGCTAGTTATCACCACTTCAGTGGCCTTGCCTTGTTCTTAGTCATAAGGGGTGGGATGACTACAGGAAGTTGTGCTGACTTTTCCATTTCAACTTAGCCTTGCAGGTAAAATTGAGAGTTGGGTTGAATTTGCATTGCTAGACAACCACCTAATGCAAGAGAAGTGTGGGCAAATGCATTAGCAGGTTGTGCGATGTGTTTGTGTGCTTATTCTTAGACCTGTTCTAGGCTACTACTTCCAGGCTTCTTCAAGGATTAGCCTCATCCTATGCATGTGTGGAATATCTCCCTTCTACTCATCCATGTCTAACATGGGTGGGAGATGCAGGCAATAAGACAAGAGGGTGTAGAGGGAATTGTACCCTGGCCTTGGTTGAGCTGTGCACCGCTGGTCTCCTGGTTGGTGGCTCAAATGCTTGGAATCCCAGGAATTGCATGACAGTGGGAGAACCTCAGTCACAGTCTTCCTTCTTCATATTTTTTTCATTCACATGGTTTGATTCGCCAGATATGCTGAATGAAGCCACACCAAATTCCTGTAGATGATCGGGCAGTTTGTGCACTGCAAAAATGCAACCAGATGAGAGAAGAATGGGGACTGAATTCTATTCTCTGATCTGCTGTGTCCTGCCATGTACTGTTTGAGTCTGGAGGAAAAGATGTCTCCCAGAAGGTGCCTCATGGAGAGTCACACAAGAGCGCTCTATGAGCTAGTTATGGCTCTGTACACATGGTTTAAACTGTGAAGTGTTGGGTTTGGTGGCCTCTACTCTTGCCGCCACAACCACTCTCTGACTTGCTTGGAATGGCCCAGTTTGGGAAACCTGACAAAGGAAAGTGGATAGGCAACGGGCCACAAAAAAAGCCCACAAATATAATCATTTGGTTCACACAGAGCTGGCTCATAAAATGTTTTAAAAATACCTGAAAGAGGGGCGCCTGGGTGGCTCAGTGGGTTAAAGCCTCTGCCTTTGGCTCAGGTTGTGATCCCAGGGTCCTGGGATGGAGCCCCGCATGGGGCTATCTGCTCAGCGGGGAGCCTGCTTCCTTGTCTCTCTCTCTACCTGCCTCTCTGCCTACTTGTGATCTCTGTTTGTCAAATAAATAAATAAACTCTTTAAAAAAATACCTGAAAGAGTTGTCAATATTTCCAACTGAAGAGATTTTGCATACGGATCAGAATTTCAGACTTTCCACAGTACTGGGGGGTAACAACTGATAGCAACCAGTTAGTGTGAGACTGTCCATCCTCACCATGCATGCCCTGTGGCCTCTCTGCCACTGACGATGGTTAATTGTGTTTGTTGTAGTACTTGTGCTCTGTTCTTTTATAGCAGAGTTAAAAGTGAAATCTACCCTATTCCCTTTTAAAAGTGTGAAAATTAAAGACAGACTGAGAAGCCAAGTTTTTAAGCAATCTGACCTGCTACCACATTTTTCAAATGTCTGTCAAGTCCGTCTATCTAGCATTGTGTTTACAGCCTGTGTTCTTAGGTCAAACTGTCTCAGCATCATGTAGTCAAGGAAACTGTAGAAGTTCAGTTAGAGCACATGCTCCTTCATTTGTCCATTAAATTAAGCTATGACTGACAGAAGAACCTTAACTTATCACGATGCCTCTGTAGGAGAGGGCTTAGCAGGGGAAGACCATTTTGGAGGCTCATCTGTCTCACTGTTCCTCTGTTTAAAGTATTTGTCAAGAGAAAGGGTTTAGACCCTTCCCAGTGAGCAAGGGGGCTAGAGAATGAGTAGACCACATGCGTTAGGTCAAGGGTCAGATAGAGAGATGTGATCAGACTTGTGAAAATTTGAATATGAGGTAGGAAGAACTGTGAAATTAGCAACACAGACAAGGCAAGCCAGGAGGCCACAAAAAGTCAGATATATAGGTCAGTGAAGTCATCTTCCATCAACCAAGATCCCTGATGGAAAAATTGTCAGTAAGGAGGCAATGCTCAAGGGGTAGAGGGTTCAAGGCACCAATCCCTACCTGAGGGGAGCTCTGGGGGACTTAAACACATGGCTCTGCTTTATGATGGCTCTACTGGACCCACCATGGAGGGTTAAGGGTAAAGAATCTGGAGGCAGATCCCTTCTGTCCCTGGTAGGAATCCTGGCCCCTTAGCAGCCATGCCAGTTAGGTGAGCTCCTTAACCTTTCACACCTCAGTAATGAGAATAGCAATATACCTACCTTATGAGATGTCTCTAGATGAGAATTAAATGAGTTAATTCTTAGAAAGTGCTTAGAATAGTGGCTGGCATATGTCAAGTACCCAAGAAGTATTTATTACTACCCGCTTGCTACCTTAGGAAAATACAGTGTTTAGAAACAGGGTTATCAGCATGGAGGAAATTGCTCTCTGCAAGAAATAACAGCAGCCTATTTTTACAAGTGGCACCTTAATGTTATACAAGAACTTTCCAAACAATCCTACTGACAGGAGGGGTAAACTTTGAGAAGGGCAGCTAAATTCAGGAAAAAATTGTAATGGTTTACCATCTCCTGTAGCACGAGAAAGCTAAGTGATGACTTCCAATGCACTCTTCCTGTAGACACCCTTGCAAGGAGCCTGGTGGCACAGGCTCTCCTTGATTTACAGGGACTACACCCTGAGGTGGGCTCAAACAGTGAAACTACTGGGAGAGGAGTAAGCCCTCAGCTTTCGAGCGCATAGTGAGGTCTGCCGCGTGCGAGAAGGATGTTGTGGTTTCAGCCTGGTTTGTGGGGGAACAGCAAGGTGAGGCTGTTTCAGACAGTGCTCAGTGTCTCTGTCTCCTTGTGGTTAGCGCGAAGTGAGCAAAGACACAACAGCATTTGCTTGGAGCTCAAGCACTCAAGGTGCTGCTTTGAGGCCAGGGTCACCCTTTTGGGGCTTTAAACTGCAGCCACGAGACTTTAGTGGCATCTGTTTCCAGATTTGTTTTGACATAGGCTTAAAAACAAAATCTCACTCTGTTCTTATGCTAAGAATCTGAGAGTAGATGTGCTCATTGATTTGTTTATCCCTAGATCAACAGAATCTTTGGTGACACCTCTAGTAGCAGAGGATGCCCTCCTAAGTGTGTCAGAGAACATGAGAACCATTGGAGGCTGAAGGAGCCACTCCAACAGGCAACATAAATTCATTATTAAGTCAAATATGCCAGTAAAATGAGAGAGGAGATAGACTAAGTTGCAAAGGGTGTCGGGGCGCAGTTAGGGCCCTTTGTTTAGATAAGATGGGTAAGATGTGGGGGAGGGGCTTAGATGGAACCCAGACAGTGGGATCTGTTGGGCCAACCTGCTCAGGGTTAGACTAGGCTCCAGATCCTCAAAGAAGCTGATTACAGTAAAATTCTTGCTTCTCCTTAGCTTTCATGAGTCAGTCAGCCTCCAGGAGATGTACCCTGATGTCTCTCAGTCTGTCTTTTCCAGAGCTGCAGGGAACCATCTAGGGAGGAGGAAAGGGCCCTCTTACCACCTCCATACACATTCTCTCTCTCACACACAAATAATCCTAAAAAAATGAAATCAGTTCTCTCAACAGATCTAATGTAAGAGGTGAAAAAGTTTACAAGAAGATTTTTTTTACTCTAAAAGATGTTCTCACCTTTTAGAATTTCTGGTAAAAGGAGATATCCCTCTTCATTCATTACTTCATTCTGTTTTTATTATCTAGTAATTAGAGGTTATGTTGAGTGAAGCTGTATGAAGGTGAGTGTGAGAAAAACATGATGAGTATAGAAAAAGTCACATTATAAATAATATTCTAAGAGATGTGGAATTTCTTTGACAGCAAGGGGTCAGAGGGAACTTTTTAAGCAAAAGTGTGACATGCTTAAGCAGAGTTTCAGGAAGATTATTTTGGGAATAGTGCAGAGGCTGTATTGGGGTAGAAAAGGGAAGATGAAGAAGATAAAAAAAAGTATGGGGTAAACCGAGAGCTATTCAAGAGCCTAGAAGAAAGATTTTGAGGGCTCTTGAAATAGGCTGGGGACTGTGGGAACTGAAAGGGGAGAACAGGTGTGAGAGGTATTTATATGGAGTAATAAGACTCCAGTGTGAAGGGGGAGAAAAAACTGGGAGGCAAGGACTAAGCCCAACTTCTGAGTGTCAAAGACCAGGAGAACAGCAGGTGTTGACATCTAGAGTGGAGAAGGGTTGGGGGCTGGGTGGAGAATCAGAAGTCAGATGGAGCTCTTCTCAAAGAACCTCAGAGATGCGTGGGTCATCCTGCCAAATGCCACATCCAATGTCCATAGCCCATCTATTCCCATTGTAATCCTCCCTTAAGGAGTCTTCAGCCGGCTGGGGAGGATAACAGCTTAGTTACTCCAGTAGAGCATTGGACTCTATGGATAAAGCTTCTAGTGCAAGGAAATAGGGGGTGCTCAAACAGTGGGATAAACGTAGTCAAAGTGCTCTAAAGAGAGGCGTGATCCATACATAATGAAGACCAAGCTGAAAAGGCCCTTTGAGGAGATGGAAGTTGAGGTAGCAGAGCCGAGAAGATGATTCAATCGAGAGAGAATTGCAGTAGAAGCAGGACAAGGGGTAAAGTTCTGTACTCCTGTCATGGCAGCCAACTCTTCTGCCACCTGGTACTCCACCTCTGTCAGAATTCTTCTAGCAACAGGAGCTAGCAGCTGTGCCATCTGTCATGTTGCAACATTCACTAGTGTTGCCTTATCCCTGGGGACCGCAGCGAGTACTCCTCTGTTCCTTTAGTTGGAAGCTTCTCTACTCAAGCCTAAGGCTAAGGTGTTTGAATTTCCTCACTTTTGAATAAAAAAAATAATTTCCTCTGCATATATTAAATTAAATTAAATTAAATTAAATTATATTAAATTAATTTCCTCTGTATATATTAAAGTGTGTGACCATGAATGGCACACAGAATTGCAGCTGAGGCCTGACCATGGCAGATTAGAGGAAAATCAGCATCACCCTTACAACTACTAATGGTCTGAGGACATTCCATTCCTTACGGGCCACATCACACAACTAACTAGTCAAATTGCTTTGAACAAAACCCTTTGTTTTTATTTTTAAACACTGCTAAGCCATACTTCCTCCATCCTGTGCTTATGTGATTGATTATTTGCACATAAGTTGAGCAAACCATAACAAACAAACCAAAACAGTAAGAGGGTGGCTTTTGTTGTTAATATCGAGTGCTAGTCTATTATTTACTAGCTGTGTAACTTGGGGCAAGTTAATCATCTCTATGAATGTCGTTTTCATTCTATGTAAATGGCAATCCTAAAAGTACCTTCTTCACAGTGTTGTGAGCACTAACAGAGATGATGCTTATAAAGCTCTCTGTGGAGTGCCTGCCTCATTGTAAACCTTCAAAACTAGCAGCTATTATTAGTCCCTTAACCTTATTATTGGGTCTTCTTTCTCTTATTAAATATAATTTAATTCAATTCTCTTCCAACACTGTGTCAACCATAACTATAGTTGGCCTGGATCTTATATCCCTTTTTGAATGTCTTTGTGGATGTTTTGTATCACAGAGATCAGTAAGACAGACAGGGGTAGTAGTTCTTGTAGCTAACAGCCCATTGAGGAAGGGAGATAATAAATAATTCATGTGATGAATCTTTTGTGTCCCTCTACTAGGTCTGAACTCACTTGTCCTTACACGTAGTCCATATTTGTTGACTTTTTCCCCAATAATATTATGAACAATCCTGTAAAGACCACAGTGATATCCAGGAGAGCCACCAAGATAAGAGAATTCCATCTCACAAAGGCAATAGCTGGAGGACATAGCAATATTTAGTGCAAAAGCAGCATCAGAATGATTTGAAGATGGTTAGGCATTTCCTACAATTATAAGACTTGAAAGGCCCTCAAGTAGATGAGTTCTAGCACATTATTCCTTTGTCTGGAAGGATCCCATGCAGCCTCTCGTTTCAGCGTGAAGTTCCACACTTTGCCTGCCCCAGGACCTGTGTGGGAGAGCTCCTTCTACAGCTCTGGGTAATGCCCAGTCACAACATCTGCTTAGTCTTGATGATGATTAAGAAATTGTGACATGGTAGCAAATACCCACCAGCAAGACCTTTCATGTGGCGGTTGCTTTCCTACTGCTTAGATGAGTCAATGGGCTTCAGGAGAGAGATTCTGCAATGTCCTTATTTAACAATGTTGTGCAAGAATATTATGAGAGCAAGGGATACTGTTAGCTCTGCTTTTAATTTTTTTTTCTATTGCAAAGTAATGTTGCCTTGTCTTGTTCAGTCCTTGATGAAATGTGGATTAGTTTATTTCCACACATTTGCCTGTGTCTATTTCCACACATTTTGCACAAAAGTATCAATAGAACCTAAAGCTGGCTCTGATTTTAGTCTTAGGTTCTGGAGCAGAGTAATAAAGAAAATACAAGAGAATCTCTGACTACATGGATCTTACAACCTATTGGAACAACAGGCAAACCAAAGAGTAAACATGTAGTTTGTCAGATGTTGATAAGTACAATGGTAAAAAAATTGTGTTCTGTTAGGCTGCGGGTTATTTCTATTTTGTTATGTGTTTAGGGAAGACCTTCCTGACAAAGTATCATATAAACAGGCTCCATAAAGGAAGTGAGGGGACAAGTCATTCAGATATTTGGGGGAAAATCATTCCAGGCAGAGAAAAAAGTACCTGCGAAGGACCTGAGACAGAAATGTGCAGTTATGTTCTAGGTTCAACAAGGTGGATTTGTCATAAGTAGGGTGGGCAAGGGGCAAAACAGCAGGAGATGGGATCGGAGAGATAGCAAGGGGTAAGCTCAAGGTGAGAACTTGGGTTGGATGCTGCATGAGATGGGATGCTGATAGAGGGTTGGAGCAGAGGGGTGACATGACCTCACTTGTATCATAAAAGGTTCCCCCTCTTGGCTTGGACAGGTTGAGTTTGTGATGACTATAAGCCATTAGTATGATAATCAAATGGATAGTGTGAGTGAAGTTTGGATTCCAGGGGATATGGAAATAGAAATTTCAGTGTTGGCCTCTATTAATACCCACAAAGTAATGGAAATAGATGAGTCATCCAGGGACTGACTATACATGCAGAAGGAGGTTGAGTTCTGAAGCCCTCCAACATTTGGAGGTTGAATAAAAGAGAGGAGAATCCAGCCACCAGAGAGTCAGAAGGAGCAGCCAGGGAGAGGATGGAGAATAAGCAGGAGTTTCACAGAAGACCCACCACTGAGAATGCATTATCACTCGCTTAAAAAGAAAACGTCCTCTTGAAATAAGTATCCCTGAATTTGTCACTAATCTATACAAATAAAAAGATATAATTGTGCAAACATATCCATCTATATGGGAAACATTGTATTCTATTAGGAAAGAAGTAGGAATAGATTATGGGAAGTGGCTATACCAGTAGGTGATGATGAGCCTTCTCTTCGTTTGGCTGGTGTGATGGGCCTTGACATTCTACTGCACATGGAGCAAGAACGACAAAATGTACTTATCAGTAGTTCTCTGTCATAGGGAATTTTCATGACTTATGTGTGTGTTTATTTTTGAACATATTGTCCAATGCTGTCTATTGTCAGAACCACTTCAAAATGCATTCCTTCTTACTTTGGGTTTTTGCTCTGTAATTAAGGTTTATTATAGAATATTCTCTGAGTTAAGGAAGGCCCCCTTTTCATTGCTGCTCATAATCTGGTAGGGGTCATTTCTATACTTACAATGACAACATATATGACCAAAACCTTGTTTACATTGATGTTTGGATGATTAATTGTCAAACTATAAAAATCACACTCTTGTCTTCATTTCTTTTCCTCTGTAAGTCTCGAAGGAGATCTCTCTCCATCACTTCCTTGTACATGCTCACTCTTTTGGAGAATTGTTTTAATATCCTAAGGGAAGAGAAACAAAGAGAAGTAACAAATATTAATAAGTGATTTAGGATTAATGATCACCTAATATATGGGAGTGATGAAACAGTAAATTGTTTTTATTTTTTTTTCTTTAAGAAAATGGTGCCCTATTTAGTTTAAATGTCACCCAGCAACTTACTGGCTATACCCTTGGAAGGATATCAAAGACCTTGGAGCCTCTGTTTTCTAATCTAATGATGAATAGAATTGTCTTATTAAATTAAATAACATTTGTAAGAAGCAGTTACACAGAGTTTGGCACATAATGAACAAGCCAAAGTGTTACCTCCCTATTAATGAATGAACAACTGTATTCATATTGTATTAAAGAAAAATTCTAATGCCAAATCAGTCATGTCTAGAGAGTTGTAGAATTTTAGACCAGCAGATTATTTGGAGGGGAGATTGTCTCATTTCTCCATTAAAAAAAAAATTAGGAATAGAAGATCTGTTTTTCATCCATTTAAAATACCAGCATCTTACGTTTTACATCACAGACACTGAAAACACAAATTTAAAACATCAGCAAATTGTAGAAGGGGTACAAACGCACATGGAAAATGTAGAATTATATATATGCAATTTCTTCCCCCCCCAACAAATTTAGGGAAATGTTTTAATAATGTAAGTTTCTTTTCTTCAGAGCTCACTTCCAAAGGTTTCAATCTGACTGAGGTCATTTTGCACAAGAAGACATGTTAGTTCACTATCTGAGCTGACCCCTGACGAGTGACACACACTGCTTATTATCAATCACTACCAGGAATCATAGTGAATCATTTTCTTGTGAGACCTTGTTCTTTGAAAATACAGATTTCCTGCAGCCAGAGGTCAAACCTGAATGAACTAAGTGAAAAAGAACAGCTGTTCACCATTGACCTTTCTGGTCCTACCCGCCATAGTTGTTAATAACATGTCTCCTTTGAATAGTGAGTGTACTTAGGACAACTAATGCTGACTACTGAATGATCTCTTGGGGATGAAGGAGTGAGCTGACCTGGGCTCATCTGATACTCTGCAGCATGGACAAAACCATAAGCTCCAGATGTTTAAGCCAGCCCTGGGTAAGCTTGCCATTGAGGTCAGAGGCCATAATTTTCAGTAGCAGTTAATGGAGAAAAGCCATGAGAGTCTGGAAACGTTTGAAATGGGTGCTTTGAAAACACAAACCACTGAAGCAGCCATCATATTTTGTTATGAAGATAAAGGAGAAGGTTGGAGAATATTTTAAAGTCAGATACCCTGAAGGTACAGTGGGATGAACAATCCTTCAACTCATCCTTAATAATTTGTATTTTGTCCTCATGTAATTAACTGGATCCCAATTCATTTGCTTATAAGAAATTGTCCTGTGGTATTTGGATTTTAATACTAAAAGATTTATTATCTCCTATTGAATGGAAACCTTAATTTCAAGGATATATGCTTGATTTAAAGGTTTGCTAAAAATAATTTACATTTAGTCAGCATTATTAGGTTGGTATAGAAAATCATTTGTCCACTTACATTTGTAAATATACTGGTCATGGGAAATTAATTGATTTTATTAACAACCCAGTTACAGTACCCTCATTGATCTTGTCACATTTATTTAACCAAAGCATTTCCTTAATAATTTAGGAACATTACTTGAAGTGACTTCTTTGTATCAGGTCTATGAAAATAGAAGTTAAATAAATGACTTTAACTGAATGACTGTGAATTCCAGCACACAATCTGAATCTGAATTTTCCCCATGGGTAGTGCCCATGTAGGGATATCTGGGACACCAATCTGGACTCTTTGTCATTATGGCACTGCACAATGAAAGCCTTCTCTTTCTTTTAGAAGAGCAGACACTGAATTCAGGAGTGCCAGGTTATTTATTTCTCCACATATAATTTCATATAGCTCTGGACACTGCAACTACCAGCAAAGCGGTACTAGTAATAAGAGTAATAATAATCATAATGTCTAACATTTATTATCAGGTGCTTTCTACCTGGCAAGCACTGAGCTAAGCACTTACTTGTACTAAGTCATCTAATGCATGCACGAGCCCTATGGGGGAATGGTAACCCTACTTTACAGATGGGGAACCAAGGCACCATGAGATCACTTGCCCAAGGTCATACAGTTTGTTGGTGTGAACCCCATCAGTGTGGCTCCTGGGCCCACTCTCTCACCCACAAAGCCAGGCCACCTCCCAATAGGAGCAAAAATAAAACATAGCAAAATCATTCCGAATACTCAGTTTTTTCAAATATATATTTTAAAATGTTGCTGCTTCCAAACACAAACCTTGTAAACACAGCTATAAGGCAACAACCTTCACTTCCCACTGTTTATAACAGCAAACAACATTTTAACCTGAAAAACCACATTCTAGCTTTTGCTCTACTTATCTTGAAAGATCTTCAAATAACATCACTGTGGTTAAAGTTCATTTTAAAATGTGATCTATTTACTTGCACATGGATATTTGGAGCAGAAATGGTGACAGGATGGCTTTGACAGAAACTGAGTCTTCAGAGATTTTTTTTTCCTTTCCTTTATTTTTAATCTTTCTTTTCTTTTTTTTCTGCTTAGGGAAAATGAGAGAAGAATTTCTTATTGGAAAGGGAAGCTCTTTTATTTTAGAATATCAGGGCTTAGGCTTTTTAGGTTACAGTCTCAACTCTCTGGTTCCCATTTCTAGAGTCCCCCGTCCTCTCACGGATTCGAGGTGGGGGGCCAGGGAGGAGAGGTGGGGGTGAGGAGGGAGGGACCTAAAGCCCCCGACTCTACAGAAACACTCTGGTAATGAAGGAGTGAATGGACAGACCAACTGCTGACAGACAGGCTAACTCTCTTTCTGCTGTTAGAGCATCAGGAGATCCTGGTCCTGGGAGACTGACTCACTGGAGGTCAGCACCCCACGCTGGCCGGCTCCAGCCAGAGGGATGCTGCACACCAGGGAGATTTGGGGGATGTGCAGAGATGGTGTTGGTAGTCAGTGTGTCCAAGTGCCCCTGAGGTAGAATGGGCAGTGGCCCAGAATCCTGCCATGCTGGAGACAGTCCTGTGCAGAGAGAGAGGTGTACTGCAAGTTGATCAGATTCCTTCTGAAATGAGGGAAATGCATAAATGAAAAGAGCCCCATGGACTCCAGCTTACCCTAGGAGTCAGAATATATTTTCAAGGAGCTGCCTCTTGAAGCCAGTCAGCCACTGGCTGTTTTCTTTTCTCAGGAAAATGCTGACTAGAATCTTCTCTGAAGGTTGGTCATATTTAGTCTGGCCGGAGTAAATACGTTCCCAAATCTCCTGACTTTGTAAGGAGTTTTCCTCCCATTAGGGGAGGAAATAATTGTGGCATCATTTTATGTTCCTACTCGTTCTTGGTAATTGGTATAAGATAAATTCCAACATATAGCTCTGGAACCTACCTTATACAGAATGATGCTGGCCCGGAGGAAAGCAAAAGTGGGGGAGATCCCCACAACTGGCCACTCTCCCATCTTCCCTCACCATCCTCTCCACTTTATTGTCTAGTTCTGGTGTCTTCTGTTTCCATTAATTCTAGGATCACACTGACCTATGCCCTTCTCCTCCTAAGTGGGGAAGAAGGCTAATCTTTATTAGTGAAAATATGCGATATAAGAAACTGGAAAGGGACATGTAATATACTAGTTTTGAGGCAAACAGTAAATGCTTGTGGAATGCTAACCCTGTTTCCAGCTATTTTGGCCTATTTATATAAAGAGACACAACTTTTTCTTTTTTTAAAGAGCCCTATTAAAGGTAGAGATATAATGATATGAAACAGTGAAGAGACAAAGAAACACTGCAGGATGAAGATGATGTCACATCACACCCCTACTCAGAACCCTTACAGGCTCCCCTTCTTCCCCCGCAGTCCTGCATTCATGGCCTTGCACAGGCCTCTCCATTTTCCTGTGATGCTGTCCTCTCTCCACCCCAACAACAAATTCATGTTCATGTCCTCTCCTGTCCCTCCATTTTCAACAGTCCTGGCCATCTTTGAAGATTCAGCTTCTGGAACAAAAAAGTGTCCTGTTTTTTAATTCTTATAATGTTGTTCTTGGGTGGCATACTTTATATCATTCGCTGGTAACTCTTGCATGTAAAAATTCTCTTGCAAACAAAAGTGGAATTTGTTTGAGAAACTGAGTTTCGTACACATTTTTGTCTCCCATGGAAACTTACATTACTAGCCTCAGTAATAAGTGCTCAGTAGTGAAGAGTTACTGTGACAGCCAACATTTCTTTTTCTTTTTTTTTTTTTTTTAAGATTTTATTTATTTATTTGACAGACGGAGATCACAAGTAGGCAAAGAGGCAGGCAGAGAGAGAGGAGGAAGCAGGCTCCCTGCTGAGCAGAGAACCTGATGTGGGGCTTGATCCCAGGACCCTGAGATCATGACCTGAGCTGAAAGCAGAGGCTTTAACCCGCTGAGCCACCCAGGCACCCCAACAGCCAACATTTCCGAAGTATTTTCCAAGTGCTTCCTCTGCACAATCTCATTTAATTCTTACCGCAGTCCATTGAACAGGAATGTTATTCCCATTTAACAGATGAGAAAGCTGGGACAAATAGAAAGTTAAAGTCAGGTATCTAGTAAGTAGTATACCTGAGATTCAGTCCCACGACTTTCTGATTCTTGAGCCTGTGTTCCAGAATGCTCCCGAATGTTCCAGAATGCACACTTGCCTCCCGGATAAGAGTCTGCTAGTTTGTTAAAATTGATTTCAATGATTACCAACATAGTTAATACAATTTCTATGTAAAAAGATCAGTGATTTAGAACAAACCAATTTAGGTCTATAGATAGTCAAGTCGGAATAGTCTCATTTCTGGGCATACAAGGTTATCACTGAGAAGTCAGGAGTAATGCCTCTTAGATCACCTTCATTTGATCAAAGTGAAAGTGCTTTTATCTTAAACTCAGCAAACCCTGTATGGTCCAATAAACACCTAGTCAGAGCCCGATAAGGAGGTTTCATATGACTGAACTGGTATGGAAGGGAGTTGAAGCCACTGTAAGTTTGCCCCACTGTGAAAGGGGGTCCACCTCTGCCTGCCTGAGCCCTTGCTGTTGGAGACCAGGCATGGCCACAGTGCAGATTCAGCATGTGTGGTACAGAATGGCTGGGTTACTATGAGCTCTGGAGTACAGCTCTTCTTTTCCTCTTTCCCTCCTTCTGAGGTGGTCCAGTCTCACTGGGTTTTGTCCTCAGTTTCTCCATCTTGCTTCACATTTTGCTGATGGAACTGGCATCCAGTCTTTTGTGTGAACTGTCACCATATGCACAACACAGACAATGTGGACCCTGATGAAAATGCAATGACTTTGTCAGCACTTGGTTGAAGATCATGGTCTCCTTAGTTCTCTTTGGCAAAGGGGGATTCTGTTCTCCATACCCTTCAGTCATAGGCCAGTCATTAGATGGCTGGAATGATCCAGAACATGAACGCTGCCATTTACCCAGCTTTAATCTCATCAACTCCAGCCTTCTGTCTTAGGTTCAAAGTAGCTCCATGCCTCATGAGGCAGTTTGATAATGCTGGCAGTATCATCAATAATACTGCTAGCTACCTCTACTCTCCCTGAACTTGCTGACCTCTGGGTATCACAGGCTGGCATGTCTGAGCTGATGCTGTTACCAGCTTAGCTTCTCCTGACCCTGGTATGGCCAGCTCCAGCTTTCCTCCTGTCTCTGTAGTCCACACTGGAGATGTCCCACTGTGTCCTGATCCTGAGATCAACTGAATTAAGACACCTTCGGCTAATACTCACTGGGATTTTGTAGTCTGAATAATTTGAAATCAGATCTTCAATAAAAGGATGCTTCAAAAGAACAGCAACTTCAACTGGCTCCAGATTCTTGGCACCTAGGTCTTGAAATACTTTGACGAAGTTCTTTAAAGAAGAAAAAAAAATGAAGTTAATTAACTTTACAGTCCTGCAGATGTTAAAATCTTATTTTACTCAATAAAGGAATTTTCCACAATTTCTATACCATAATACATTTGAGAGCACTTCCATGAAACCATGTTAAAACTTGAGGGTGACTTTTCTTATGTACAGGTTGCCCCTTTTATGAAAGAATCTAACCAACCTCTGAGTAAGCATTCTCTGTCTGTAGGTGGCTGGCAAATCGGTTAGGATCCTGCACCTCTTTTCCTCCTTGGAACACTTTGAGTAGTCTTTCCATGGAAATCTTTTCAGTGTTCATGTTCTCGGGGTTTTCTTCCTTTCCCTCCCCGTCTTCTCTTACTTCCCCTTCCTCAGTCACAAAATTTCCCTCGAGTTCAGGATATTCCTCAACTGGACTCATATCAGTCAAGGAGGAGGTCTGCATGATTAAATGAAGAGAACATAAGGTTGGACTGAAGTCTTTCCAGTAACGCAGACATTTAACACACACCAATGTTGCCACATACTTTTCATGCAATGAAATGATGGTGTCTCCCACAACCTAGCTAAAGTATAGAAGAGAATGTGCTAGCTGCACTGGAGATCATGTCAAGATTCTAGACCAATTCTGTCTGTAGATTACAGATGCCTTATGTGAGGTGTGTCTTATCTCCATACATGCCAGGCACCTCAGCTTCCTTCATAAATGGATACTCGAGTGAATTAGCAGAACTGGTATCAGACTTCTGTATGTGAATGTCAATTTTTAAAGGATTTGCTTTAAAGGAAATCGACTATAGTCGAAAGGTTATGGCAAGGTAATTACTTAAGCTTGATAGATTCTAAGGGCTTCAGAAATGTTTGTTTTTATACTGGAGGTTAAATCCAACTAAACATTGGAAGGCAAGAAAGAATACAAATTGAATGTGGAAAGTCCAGTGGGATTGTTATGGCAGCTCCTTGAAACAAGTCCAGGAGCCATGAAGTCAGGTACTGGCCCTGTGAGTATGGGAAACAGTACATTGTTTCTGGCATAATTCCACATTTATCAAAAGCCTGAAAAATAGTCCTACATGTTGGCCCTGTAATTACAGGTCTAGGAATTGGCTCTAAAGAAATGTGCACAAAGATTTTTATATATGCATGTTTGTTCAGTGTTACTTACAGTAAACACAGAAAACCTGCAATTCCAAAAATGGGGAATGGTGACATAAATTATAGTATATTTCTGTGGTAGAATACTATACTGCCATGAAAAGTGTGATTTAGAAGACTACCTAGTGACATGAGAAAACACTCATAGAATAAGTGCGAAAAGAAAACAAAAGAAAATAATAAATACACTAGGATTCTCATTTTCTTATATATCTGTGCTTATTAGTGAAAAAAAGTAAGACACAGTAAAGAGTTAACAATGGTTACCTCTGGGTAGTGGAACAGGTGATTTCTTTTTCACTTCTTTTTGTACTTTCCAAATACTCTACAGATTTGTATTTGTTGTATTTACTGTAATAAATATGTCTACGGGTGTGTGAGTTTCATGATGAGATAAATTGATATTTGATCATTTGCCATAGAAAAATGGGTGTTTTTAGAATGTTGATGGGTCGGATGTCAGAAAACACCCAAATATTGATTCTCCCTTATCCCAAGAAAGGAAAATAAGATAAATGTAGGTTTTAAAAAAAAGGAGGGATCCAATATCTATAAATATTCACTTCAGTAGAAGCATTAAGTGCAAGTTAATTAATCATGCAAATGCAAATTCTTTCCACATAGTTATAAAAGTCCCCGGTATAAAAAGGATTATAATACAGCAGTAAATTAATCATCTGATAGTTGTCAGTCCCTTTAGGAGAATGGTAGGGGCTGTGAGCCGTGTAATGAAGACAGGTTGCATTTGCTTTAGCTCTGAGTAGGCTGGGTTTTTATATCCTTTGGTAAATTGGGAATTTAATCTAATCTGAGATAGAAAGAGAGAGAGAGAGTGCTTTATTAGTGAAGATTTTGGAATTAAGTATCAATATCTCTATCTATCTATTCAAATTCTTTTCTATTTTAAACAATTGAAATGTTACATTGCAGAAATGCGAAACTGGCATTTTTGTGTCCCCCTAGGAAGCTTGGGGATCATCACACCGGCTACCTATCAATAGATTTCCAGGGCAAGAGAACATTTCATTTCGTATCATGAAATGAACACAGTCAAGATGTCAAACATCTTGCTGAGTGGTGCGGGATGAATGGACTTCTACTGAGATTGCAGTATAAATGCTGTGTGGACATGATAAAGACAGAACCCGTGCGTGAGAAAATGACTTGTCGGATTAGATGAGCAGGTGGTACCTCAAGTAAACAGAGAAAGAGCCTTGTCCCTCTGCACTATTTCCATAATCAGAGAGGGACCAACTTTTCAGAGGTCCGGTATAATCATCATGGGACAAATGAATTGTGGCCAAAAGGCAACCATTTAAATGTTTGAAATTTTAATGAAGAATCCTTACAAATATCAGTGGATGCTTTTGCTATTTTTGTTATTTTTCCCTCTCCATAGGGTTGAGAAAGAATAGACTTAGTGGTTCAGTGAGAGGGCAGGGAGTGAGCGGAAGCTGAGATGGGAACCCAAGGAGCCAGATCGGCATCCTGGTGAGACTCTGGAGGGTGAGAGAGAAGAGGCTCTCTCCGACGGACATCTCTGAAAAATCACAATTTTGAATGTGGGTGTATGAACAAAACCAGTAATGCCAGTCTGACGAAAAGCCAGTGCTTCTGAATAAGCAGTTACTAGTGGAATCAAAACTCTTTCCGAGTCACATTAGCATCTGAGCAGCAGGACAGATTGTGGTGCTAGCAAACGTGATGTCACACTCAGCTACCTCTCGAAGGCTCAAGATCTCCCAAAAAATGTGTCCCCAAAATGGTGGCTGGCCATGCATTGCTATCATTCAATCAGTTCAGTCCCACCTCTCAGAGGCAAAACAGAAGGTCAGTCCTTAGGACTAATATGGGCAAAGTGTCAAAAGAGTAAGAAGGAATGAAAATGTATATGTTTCAAACCCCAGCATCTCAATGCTCTGCCAAGGTGCTTTAACAAGATCTTCAAAATGTGGCAGTTTCACGCCTACAATTTACTGAATTCCTACATCAAAACCCCATACCACGCAGGCCAGAATGAACCAGTTTCCAAATGTCAGTTTAGTTAGAGCTTCATCAGGACTAGTGAATACTCACGAATGCTTTGCTCTTGAACTTCTTTTAAATTACTCAAGAAGCCATGGATTTGAACAGAAGGTTTGTGCCACATTGAATATAACAGCATGAGTCACAGAAATGGAGTAAAGAAGAATGAACTGTTGGGAGATTTCCAGTTGTTTATGCAGAAAGCAAAAGCAGAGATTTGATTTAATGTCTTGGGAGTGAATGTGGGTCCGTTGGAGGTGTTATTTCTGAGGAAGCTCAATCTGGCTTCCTGGGAAGAGGTTGCCCGGGAAACTAGAACACGGCTGGAAAGGGCACAGTACCAGAGTAGCGTAATTGGAGGTTGGATAGTAAGAACAAGGGGTGAGCAAGAATGAGGGAGGTGGGTGGATCCTGTATTTCAAAAGCTCAAGCTCCCACAGTTTACCCCTAGCCAGGAACAGGCTTCTGTGTGTGGTGTGTCACAGGTGTTGCTCTTTGCCCCCTGCCTCTCAGGCTGGTTCCATCTGTGTGGTGCAGTGGTTATGGAGCAGTTCCTGTGCAGTGTCCCTGGGCTTTAGAAGAGGTCTGGAGAACAGCTCTCCAGGGACATGCTTTCCAGGTGGGGCACTAGCCTCTGTGAATGAGCGGTTTAGGGACAGAGGAGAGGCAGAGGCTTCCTGTGCTAGCTGGCCTGGATGCTATTCACTCAGGCAGCTGTCTGTTGCTATAGCAACAATTCTAGCACATGCTTCCTTTTTCCTGGACTTTCCAGCTCATTGCAGCCTCCTTGATCCTACTATTACCTCTGCTGGGAATGTCTGCTTTCCTCCTCTCTATCTTATGAACGGGATTCCGTTCCTCTCCTCTCTCTCTTCCTCCCTTCTTTTCTGCCATGTTTACAATGCTGATCGGACACTTGCTATGTAGCAGCTAACATGTTGTCCCCAACTCAAGGTAGAAATAACTTAGCAGTAGGACTCAACAGACAGACAAACTGCTGCCTGAATTACTAGCTCTTCTTATTTCCTTCCTTTGCTCCCCTCCAGTCTGCTCTCAACACTGCAGCCAGAGAGATCTCCCTACATCTTAAGTCAGACGGCCATGTTCCAATAACTTCTCATCTCATCTATTGGCAGAGTCAGTCAAGTCCCTACAGTGGCCTCATGGCCCTCTCCCCCTCACTTTTTTTTCTTACTACTCTCCTGCAGCTCACTCCTCTCCAACTACAATGGCTGGTCTTTGGAATTAGGGCTTGGTATCCACTGCTGTCTTTACTTAGAATTGCAATTACCTTGCAGTTCTTCACAGCATTGCAACCCACCCCAACTTCTGTATTTTTCCCTAAATTCTTTCTTTTCCTGTAGAATTTATTTCCATATGATGTATTCTATATGTTACTTGTTTTATCCCCAGGTCAAGTGTGGTTTCTAGTACACAGAAAATCTGAATAAATATTTATTGAATAAACACATGCATGCATGCAGTGGTACTCAGCCTTGTCAGGGAGGATCTGAATATAAGGGGGCCCACTTGAGAGTGTTCAGTGTTGCTCTTGAGTGTCAGGGGAAGCTTCATGATTCATCTCGTAGTTGAAAAAGGCCTTGGATACCAGGAAGGCCTTGGACCCTTCAGGATGAGATGAAGGGTATTCCAGGGGAAGCAATAGCAAAAACAAAAATAAGGAGGTGGAAAAGAAGGCATAAACACTGCGTTTGATCAGTAAGACCGTGTTAATCT
The DNA here is from genome assembly GCA_004024625.1 of Mellivora capensis. Lineage (NCBI taxonomy): Eukaryota > Metazoa > Chordata > Mammalia > Carnivora > Mustelidae > Mellivora > Mellivora capensis. Next base: position 27,504 of record PISX010016619.1, read on the forward strand.
GTTACTTATACTGTGTTCCTTCCATGTTTGGGGCATTGTTTTTTCATTCTTTTCTGCACAGATGGGGCAATTAGACAAAGTCCCTTCAGGGGAGAAAATCTGGCTTCTTCAGTATCCTTTGAAGATCACAGGGCTATGCAGAGGGCATGATTTACAGACCCAATTATTAATTAACTGACTCACTCAATGAAATTTTTGCTGAGTTAGTGCCAATAATTCAGGTTCAGGGTTGTGGCAGGTTCAGAACAAGACGGCTCCTCCCTGCCCCCAGGATGCCTGAAGTCTAGAAAAGAAGCTGACCTGAAGAAATAGTTACTGTGAAGAGTACCATGAAAGAAATACAGAATGTTCTGTAAACATATGGCAGGAGGTGCCTGACATCTTCTGAGGTCAGGGAAGCTCTCCTGGAGGAAGCTCTCCTTTGACCGAGACCTCCTGGCAGGCGGTCCTGCCTTATAAGGGGAGACAGGAACATCCTTGGGGAAGTAGCAAATGCAGTCCCCAAAAAGGCAGTTCAAATCTAACTCTTATTTATTTGGGAAAACTGAAACTGGCCTTCCACTGTCTAAGAAGACAGAATTCTTGAGTGAAACAAACATTCTTGCTGTACTTTCTGTCACTGTGTAAGTGTTGAAATAGCATCTACAGCACATCACGTCAAAAAGGCCTGAGTGGTCAGCTTACTGGGCACCTGTCTGGCCTCACTCTGGCCCTAATGGGAGGGAAAGCTATCTATCATCCATTTGTTTAGGGCCAAGACTCAGGGTTACATCTAATTGTGTCTGTCTCCCTGTATATGTGAAAACTGTTACAGAAACTTCCCCCACTTTTTTTTTTCTTTTTTTAAGGGAAGCCAGCATACTCTGTTTTGACAGACATGTATGAAAGACAAACAAGTGTGGTTAGGACATCTGCAGATTTGGACTGGGCAGTGCCTCTCTCTCCTCTGCATCCATAAAAGAAGGATGGAGACAAAGTGTTCCATTATGAGCACCACAGCTCTGTCCCCAAAAGGTCAGGGGAATACTAAAATTCACGCAAACTGGCACTTAATAAGTACATTATTAGCCCCCTGTTCTGAGGCTTTTTCATCCCCAAAAAGCTAGGGAATGCCAGTCCTTTGGAAATATCAAAAGGGAGTGTGAGGTTTTATTAGCTATTAAGCTGCTTCGCCCTTGGCTGCAGGAGATACAAGGTACCTATGGACTTCAGGTGGCTGAGTTTTGGCCTGAAACACTATCAAGTGTCACATATATGTTCTTTCTCATTTATAAGGATTAGCACTTCTTGTAAAATAAAGGCTGTCTTTTATGGAACAAACTTGGATTCCACCAAGATACTGAGCAAATTTTGATTTTACTGCAAAGGTTTTTTGTGTTTTGTTGTTGTTGTTGTTGTTTGTTTGTTTGTTTTTTGGATAGTGAGTCTCTAGTTCTTAATCCAATTGAGTAAAGCTTTATTGAAGACCTACTATGTGTAAAGTGTTGTGTTAAGTACCCAGAAAAATACAGAGATGAAACAAACAGAGTCTCTGTTGTTAGAAGTTTAGGATCTCCTGGCAATCCCCTCCAGACTCCAATGCTAGTCCATTTCTGGAACACAATTACCTTTTCCACAATAATAGGAGGAGTTTTGATTGGTTGGAAGACATGAGTCCCGATGGCCACACTGAAGGCCCTGTAGACCCCTTCCACAGCATCTGGATGACAAGCAAAATAAAGCAGCATCTGTGTGTAGTCAAGTCGAGGTGGATCCTTCTCATGGTCAGCAAATAGCCTAAAGAAAAACTGTCACACAAAAAGGATTTCAATCAAAGATTAAAAGGCTTAAAATGGGTAGACAGTAGATGGACAGGCAATGAAGGATCCTTTCAGGAGCTTTAGAATAAGGCCACTTTCTGAGGATTGAGTCAGTAAACATAATACGTAATGAAGAGTAAGCTAAGTTAAAATACAGAAGAATGAGGCTCACAATTCTAATGTTAAAGAAAATTGTATGCTAATCAATGGTATCAACATATTTAGAAAAGAACATGCTAATAAAGGTGGTGGAGACTACATTTTATAGTTTTTTAAAAATTTTTAATTTTTTATATTTCTTTTCAGTGTACCAGAATTCATTGTTTATGCGCCACACCCTGTGCTCCATGCAAAACGTGCCCTCCATAATACCCACCACCAGGCTCACCCAACTTTCCACCTCTTCAAAATCCTCAGATTGTTTTTCAGAGTCCATAGTCTCTCATGGTTCATATCCCCCTCCAATTTCCCTCCACTCCCTTCTCCTCTCCATCTCTCCTGTCCTCCATGTTATTTCCTATGCTCCACAAATAAGTGAAACCATATGATAATTGACTCTCTCTGCTTGACTTATTTCACTCAGCATAATCTCTTCCAGTGCCATCCATGTTGATACAAAAGTTGGGTATTCATCCTTTCTGATGGAGGCATAAGACTCCATAGTGTATATGGACCACATCTTCCTTATCCATTCATCTGTTGAAGGGCATCTTGGTTCTTTCCACAGTTTGGCGACCGTGGCCATTGCTGCTATGAACATCGGGGTACAGATGGCCCTTCTTTTCATTACATCTGTATCTTTGGGGTAAATACCCAGTAGTGCAATTGCAGGGCCATAGGGAAGCTCTATTTTTAATTTCTTAAGGAATCTCCACACTGTTTTCCAAAGTGGGACTACATTTTTAGCAGGAAAAGGGAGCCACAGAGCAAGGATGTATCTGTCTATCCTTATCACCACTCTGACAAACTGGGCTCTGACTCCTAAATACAATGCTCCTAGTAGATCTCCCTGTGGTGAGTGGAGTCTAGCCATTAAAATCTTTCAACTTGCCAACACTTCTCTGAACTCCATACTTAATTTCTTGACAGTTATGTGACTTTTTCCTTCTTGGATTCATACTGGAGGAGAGAGTGTGCTAATCACTAAATATCTTTTTTTTTTTTTTTTTTTGGTAACCTCTCTGACACTAGAAGATTGAGCTGAAGTCATCTTTATATGCAGTGTCCTGTGTATCTGGCAGTAAGAGAAGTTAGTGTGTGGGAATCCAATATCCCTTGGGGCCTGACAAAGCAGCTCAAACCCTGGGACTCACAGGTCACACTTAAGCATCTAACCAGCCCCATGGTCCTGCTTGAAGAGGAGACTGGCTTCCTTCATGAGTACTTCTCAAACATGTACATTTAATGACCTAGAAAATCTTTTTTTAAATTTAGATTTTGATTAAGTAGATGGTTCTGGAATGGTGTAAGGTTCTGTACATACAGCAAGTTCTTAGATGATTCTAATGCTGCTTGTCCTGGCCTCTACTTTGAGAAGCAAGTGTCCAAATGCCTATATCCATAGATACCAAGCTATTCTCTATTACTCATGATCCTTATAACTATGAATAAATTTAATTACATAGTTGGGAGAATAAGTTTCTAATACTTGACAAATCCAATAAAATTTAAATAAAAATCACTTTGATAAGAAATTGCATAGAATCAGTTATGCTGCAAAGCAAGAAAGAGTCTTAGGGGTCAATGGAATCTGCGAATTCATTCATTCAGTCACTTTTATCAAAGTTAATGGAGTTCTAAGTCTGTTGTAAGCCAGGCACAGAGCTGTATTGAGATGCTTAAAAACACTCTTCAACAGGAAGGCATCCTTTGATTTTTCTCATGAGCCAGCTGGTGGGTTCCTTCAGGACTTTGTGTTCTTCATTGCCTCTTGCCTCTCATTACTTCAGAGATTGCCAGCAGGACTAGGAGTAGAAGGGAGACTGACACCAACAGATAATCACCACAGGGTCCCTGAGGACCTATCTTCCATTTCTTTCACAGGAGTTGTTGAACTTCATTATGATTTCTACTGAATTGCTTTTATAAATACTATGCAAGATTATTTCCCTTAAAAAATCAGCTAAATATTCTATCTCAATAAAAGATGTGCAAAAATGAAATAAGCTGATATTTGCACTCTTTCTGTAATTACACAGGCTTGATTTTAAGGCAGTGGATAGGACATTCATAAAACACAAGGCTTACTATGTTCCCAAGATCATTTGCAATATTGTAGTATTCAAAGTTTCCCACCCCCGACATGTATATCTTGTATAATCTCCTCTCCTTATGTGTGGGTAGGGCTTGTGACTGTGATGGGAAAGTCATTCTTATGAGTAGGTCATCTTACATAGCAAAGGTAAAGAGATTTTGCTGATGTAATTCAGGTCCCTTATCAGTTGATTTTGAGTTAATCAAAACAAAGCCTGCCATTGGGCCTGACCTAATCAGGTAAACCATTTTAAAAGGACCCAAACCTGCTGGGAGAGAGTTAAAGCCAGAGAGATGTTTTCCTTCTAGGCATGAAGAATCAAAATGTCCAGTTGTGGAGAGGGCCATGTGGCAGGGAACAACGAACAGCCTATCACAGCTGAAGGTCTCAATCCTCTAACTGCATGGATCTGAATCCTGCCAATAACTCATCTTGGAAGCCAGACTTCAAACCAATCTTGGGATTGGCCTCACATGAGATTGCAATCGCAACTGATGTCTTGATTTCAGCCTTGTGAGACCCCAAGCGGAGGGCCCATCTAAGCCATGTCTGGACTTCTGATTTCTGTGAGCTAATGAATAGGTATTGGCAAGTACTTATTGAACACCTATGATGTATTAGGCATGGACTATTCTAAGTGCTGAAAATGCATTCACTAAGAAAGAGATAAAGATGCCTTCTCTTGAAAAGCTTACTTTCTAGAAAGGAAGACAGACAATAAAGAATACATAAAATAAGTTAGGTAAATTAGGCAGGATTATGGAAACACACACAAAAAGTAGGTCATGAAAGGAGGAATTGGGAGTGAAGAGTGGGGAGGGAGACAGATTTCACAGTTGAGAAGGTAAAAATTGAACAAAGATTGGAGGGTGTTACCAGGGAGTACATTGGGGTAACAGGATTACAAGCAGAAGGAATTACTGAGGTCAATGTCCTAAGGTGGGGCGCACCTCACACAGTTACTCCGTAAGGCACGTGTGGCTGAAGCAGATGGGCCAGGGAAGAACACCAGGAGATGAGGGGAGAGAGGAACGAGGGTCAAGGCCAGGTTGGCTATTTAAGGATTTGGGCTTTTCCTTTGAGTAACATGAAGATCTATAGAAGGGTTTGAGTAGAGGCTGTTATGATCCACCTTCCTGAACCAAGACAAGGGAGGAACAAGGAGACCTGTCATGAGGCAGTTGCAGTCATCCAGGTGAGGTTGACTGTGCTTTATTCCAGTGGTGGCTATGGGGCTTAGAAGAATTGGTCTGATCCTCAGTATATTTTGAAGATAGAACTACCAGGATTTTCCTGAGGGATCAAATGTGGGGTTTGAAAGAGAAGATTTGGGAGTGAGTTGTAGGACTTTGGCAACTAGAAGGTCAGAGTTGTCGCTGACTGAGAGGGAGGGGGCTTTGGGTGAAGATGGGAATGCTGGGGTGGCAGGGCTGGGAGTTCAGGTACCCAGCTTTGGACATGGAGAGTTCGAAATACCTACTAGAATATTCGTGGAGATATCAAGTGGGCAGTTGTATGTAGGAGGTTTGCAAGGGAGGTTTCAGATGGAAATAGGCATTTGGGATCTGTTAATAAACAGCTAGTATTTCAAAGTTGGCCTCAACAAATATTACCAGCCCAAAGTAATAGAAGGATTCCACAAGAACAGAAGCTGTGGAGAGATTAAGATAACACCTGTGAATTTGAATATGGCAAAAATTAAATTGCTTTTTCTCAGGAAATCTCTGAGGATTTTAAAATACTAGAATAGTTGCTCTTGGCATTGAGTGTATGGGAAACTGGAAAGCCAGGACATGACCTGTGGAACCTTGTTAGTCATCATAAAGTATGCCGTCAATGTCAGGGGACAGCACCGTGATTGCAAAACAAACATGTCTCAGGGTTCCTTTCTTGGATGCAACGGGGCCTTCCATCCAGTTTCTGGGACTCTGGGGTCATTCAAGCCTGTGGAGTGCTAATGGTCTATCTTCAGGGGCCCTTGTCAGTGTGGCTCAGAGGTGGGCCCTGGGTCACAGAGAGTCACAGAGAGCACAAGTGACATAGCAGGGAAATTGGGTGGGACCTGAGACTGTAGTTCAAACCCTCTGCTTAAGAAGGTACAAAGTCCCTTGGAGTGAAGGGACCTCCTACATTGAGTCATGACAGAACTGGAGACAGAGCCCAGGGCTCCTGATCCTCAGAATTCCCTCTCCCTGGGACATTGCTCACCCTCCCACCCTCCCCCGCCAATCTGGTCTTTCCTATTCTAATTACAGCCAAAGGGGTAAATTTGTTTTGTTGTTTTTTCTTTTTTGCACACCTTTCTTTAGCATGTTAACCATTAACCATTCTTCAACCAACTATAGTTAGCATGGCTAGCTTCTGTTTAACTAACACTTACATAGGGCTTACTACGTGCCAGTCACTCACTTGACACAACAACCTTGCCAGAAAGGGATTAAAACAAACCAAGGACAGAGAGGTTAGGTAACTTCCTCAAGACCTTGAAGCTTGCAAGCATTGGAATCTGTGTTTTGAATCCCAGTTTAAGAGTACTGAGACTTAATGTAATTCTGAGCATCCCGTCTCTGAGGCAGGGAGGAATGGAAAACACCACTCCTTTCTGTCCTCCAGAGGTGCACACACACACATAGCAGCCATTCTTTGTCCCACTTCTTTCTCAGGCTTCATATTCCTGCCTCTGCTGCCAACTTTCGTTCTGTTCCGCAAGTCATTTTCCAGCAGTCTGGGCACCGGTAGGAAGGAGCCACTCCCTTCCTTGGCACCAATAGTCCTTTCCTAGCAGTCGTCAGGGCACCGTCTCAGGGCACCGTCTGGCTGCTGGTATTAGCTGCTGTGTGAGCAACCAAAGGGCTCTGCCCTCAATTGACGTTGCTAAAACTTCTGGCTGAAAAGGAAAGTGCTTTGAGTTGACATATTCAGACTGCAAGTTTATTCACAGAAGAACCTATTTATTGCTGGCAGATTTGTTTACAAAGTCATACAGAGAATGGCCTTCCAAAGGCTTTATGGGGTTGATCTAGGACCTCCAGTTTCACATGGAAAACTCCCACCATGACCAAGACAAAAAATTGTCCCCACGCCTGCCAGTCTCAGGTCTTAGACTCTGGTGACTCCTTGGCCCCTTTTTCTTACCTGCTCTCCTGTTATCATGGGATAGGTGCTCTGATACTATGCACCCAGTTGAAGGGAACTGCTCACTTTCAGGGTATTACTGGGGTCTTGTTCAATTTTATACTGCACTTTTAAACTAATGGCTGGCTGAAATTGGACCATCGACACACCTAGTTTGCTGAGCTGTCTAAATCCACCATGCAACGTCTCTCATATCCTGCTGAATTTGGTTGAGTTATGTATATTTTTATATTTTAAATATTTACACTGAAGCCAGAGTACTTTACCTTAGTCCTGCTTTCTATTGCGGGCTTAGGGATAGAGGCTAATAACACCATTATTGGCAATAATAATATTGATAAAAATAGTAATCTGATGGGTCATGGGCAATGCTTATGCAACCCTTGGTATGTTGTTCAAGTTAATCAAAATCAAAGAGAAATGGACAAAAGCATACACACTAGTCCCCATTAGCTGTGGTTTTGCTTTCTGTGGTTGCAGTTACCCACGGTCCACTGTGGTCCACCTCAGTCCGGAAACAGACGATCCTCCTTCTGATAAATCATCAGAGGGTCACTAGTAGCCTAACACTACATCACAACGCCTATGTCATTCACCTCACTTCATCTCCTCACAGGCATTTGATCATCTCACATCATCACAAGAAGAGGGTGAATACAGCATGATAAGAAGTTTTGAGAGAGAAAGACCATAGTCACATAGCTTTCATTACAGAGTAATGTTACAGTTGTTTTATTTTATTGTTAGCTATAACTGCTAATCTCTTACTGTGCCTATTTTTTAAGTTTGACTTATAAAAACAGTATATATAAGGTTTGGTACTACCCACAATTTCAGGCATACATTTGGGGTCTTGGGGTATATCCCAAGGGGGGATTACTATGTTGGTAAAATGACAGTTCTTATCCTAAGGTTTTAGAATTGGAAGGACCTTCAGAGACAGATGTGTCAAGCAACAGCTTACTTTGACAGATGAGGAAAGTGAGACCCAAGGGGTCGTGAAAATGTTCAAGATCACACAGGGAGTTAAACAGTGGAACTCTGTCTAAGATTTTGATCCCTGTCTCCTCCCCCCAGAACTTTCCTGTGAGGCAACTTTATGAATATTAAAATTTATATTCTGGGGATACAGCAAAGGAACTGGGGATTGGAGGAATGGAATCCAAAACAAATTATACAAGTGGAAGAAAAAGGCAAAGAAATTACCAGTATTGTAATAGTAAATTTTTTAATGGATCTCAGTAGTTACCTCTATAAGATGTTCTTGCCTGTTGAATGGCAGGGGTTCAAGAGGATTTTCTGGAATTTTTATATCTTCATCTCTTGTAAACCACAGACCAGCCTATACAAAAAATAAAAATAAAAATTATTAAAAAGTATCATTCCTTTAAAAGCCACAGGGATTGAACCCATTTTGTTCAACTGTCTAGAGCAGTGGTCTCCAAAATAGGGTTCAAAGACCATGGGGATGCAGGAGAAAATCCTAGAACTTCCATTTACATATATTTGATATCATTCTTATATAATTTTTATTCTTAAAAACTTGATAATATAAAAATATATTAGTGCAGTAATACACATGTATAATTTGATGTACACATGTATAATTTAATGAAAATTCACATATTGGGGATGCTAGCTATATTTTAGCTGTCAGAACATGTGATGAAGTTTGGAAGTCACTGACCTAGATTTTGCATGCATGGCAACATTCTGGAGGTGCCTTCAGTCATACCACTAGCTCGCATTCTACATTTCCTCTGCATGTGGCTATCTATTCTCAGAGCCCAGTGTGACGCTGGAGCACATTGTTGGAAGAATCTTTGTTGAGTGAGTGAGTGACTGACTCAGTAGTTCAATGGCCTACTTTTTAATGACATCCTTTTTTCTCAGCCCATATGTGATACCAATTATTGAATCTTCTGATTCCTATTTGGCAATATCTCTCCCTTCTCTTCCTTTCTTTCATCTCTACTCCTGCCACCTTGGGGTAGAGGCTCCTTCTTCTGTCACAGGCCATCCCAGTAAGTTATGGGTCATTTTTGTTTCCAGTCTCCTCCTTATTTATTTCAGCCTGTACCATGCAATCACATCAATCTCCTCAAAACTTTAATTTGTTATATTCTCTGCCTGGAACCATTTCCTATTCTTGCTCTTCTGTTCACATCATCCCTCCTACCAGATAGGACTTCCTGTACACTCATGTAAACCTGGACATCTCTCTAGGTTTTGTTCTGATCAAAACTCCTTAGAGATGCCCTCCTTGATCTTGCTTCTTCCAATTTAACTTGTTTATACCACACAATGGACATTTAGTCCATTTCTTTAGATGTTGCCATTCATGTCAGCTGTTGAGTATCAGGTATAAATGCCTTAGGTTTAAAGAATATGTCATTTCAACCTTAATTTTTGTAGGTGGTAAGTACTTCATATACATACACATTTTGTTTCCAGCTCTAGATCTCTTACCGTCTTCCAGAGTGACAACCTACTCTCATCACTGTCTATTGCCAAAAGCCACTAGGTTGCCTAACCTGACTCTGGCCTATGTTCTATGCTTTCTTTCCTTCCAAGGATCACCTGTGCTTTGAGAGAAGGCTAGAATGGCTTTGGGTAACTTCTAAGGGGATGAAGCTCCCAAAGGTGAGAACTGGGGTTTCTTTTTATTTGGGATAAAGGAGATGCTGGCCATGTAGAACCCTATGAGAGAGAAGACTCAGAAGAAGCCTAAGGTCCAGCAGGCTTTGAATGTGCTTTTGCATTCACCAGGAGGAGACCCTTGCCCAATAGCTAATCCACAGAGGGAAGTACCATTCATGGGAGAATAGAGAGATGAGGAACATAAGTAAGGGATATGATGGAGCACCAAAGTTCAGGATTACTCTTCTGCCTTAAACAACAAGAAAAATAAACAACATATCTGCAAGTTGATTTTCCAGACATTAAATGACAGGCAACACAGGATAATTCTTGAACTAAGGGAAGCAACTAAGGAGTCCTACTAATGTTCCAGGCTGGAGGGAGTTCCCAGGCTGCAGTGCCAGGAAAGGCATCCAAATAGAAACTGGTTGTCTTTCTGTGGCCAAAATCTGTTGTTAAGACAGGCCAAGCTGGCTAGAATTTTCAGGGCAGAATACTAGAGATGTTATGAGTGGAGAGCAAGTTCTAGGGATTCACAGAGGGCTTTCCATAAGTCTTGACTTGCCGATCTGTGGATGTGTGTCTGTGGAAGGTACCAGAAGCTGGAGAAAGAACCACAGGAGAGGAGTAAGCTGAAAAATTCCTGAGCCTCACATGGGGCTGAGAGGAAGATTCCACATTACCACCAAGCAGAGTGGAAGGATCTCCTCAAACACAGGCACTGGAGAGAGCCCCCAGAGATAATTGCTTTAGCAGTGGGACCAGATTAGCCCTCACCTAAAGGCCACTCTGGACCCACCCTTATAAATCTTATTGTAACCTCAAAAGGACAGAAGTGATTCCAAGCAACAACACTTCAGGCCCAACAATGTTTAAAGGTATATAAAATTGGGCACCCAACAATATAAGATTCACATCTGGCATCCAATATAAAGTTACTAGGCATGCAAAAAAAAAGCCGTAATATATGACCCATAGATAGAAGAAACACCAATCAATAACACCATACTTAAAAATACACAGATGATAGAATGAACAGAGAAGGATGTTCCTTCAGCTATTCTAAGTATCCTTCATTTGTTCAAGGAGATAGAGGAAAAAAACATGCTCATAATGAAGAGAGAAATGAAATGTATAAAAAAGAACCAACTTGAACTACTAGAGACAAAAAAAAGTTAGTATCTGAATTGAAAAATACACTTCATTCATTCATACAATACATTCATGTATCAATAACAGAGTCAGCTCTGCAGAGGAAATGATTAGTGAACTTGAAGACATAAGAATAGAGATGAATACAAAGTAAAGCTCAGAGAAAAGACTGGGGAAAAAAATGAACCAAGCCTCAGTGACCCATGGGACAATAAGCATGTGATTGGATTTTGAGATGGAGTAGGTGTGCAGAAAAAATAGGAAAGAAAAATCCTGAAAATTTTCCAATCTGACAAGAAATACAAAACCCATGGAGGTTCAAGAGCTCAGTGAACCAAGCAAAAGAAACATGAAGAAAACCACATCAAGGAACACAATAATCAAATTGCTGAGAACTGGGAACAAAGGGGGAAATAATAAAATAAGCTAGAAGGGGAAAAAGAAATAGAGATTGGAGCCTAATTCCTCCTTCCATTTTTCAACTAACTCTCAATTCCGTGCTTAATTGTTTCAATGCACTGGAAATTTCCCTGATCCTTAAAGCCAAGGATTCATTCATATTAGTTTACTAAAAACACAAGATATTGCATAAATGAGAGCATTGTGCATTTTTCACACAAGAAGGCCACATCAGAAAGGAAAAAATAAACTGATTTGGAAACAAGCTATGATTTTTAAAAAGTCATCTGTGAAAATTTTAGCAATGTTAATGTTACACGTGAACCTAGAAAGTAGGGTTTAAATTGATAAAAGTTCTATCGACCATATCATGCCTCACTGGATTATTAGGCAATTTCTCCTTAAAAGATGGAAATGTCCCTCATGCTCTCTTGCTAAAACTTGGCCTGACATAGGAAAAATGTTAGGGTTTGAGGCTGAAGGCCAAGAAAGAATTCTTGAAACATCTTTGGTGCAAAAAGGTAGTTTTATAAAAGCATGGGGACAGGACCCCTGGGCAGAAAGAGCGGTACTGGTGTCATGAGAAGTGTCCCATCATATACTTTCAAGTTGGGAGGGGGTTAGGGATAGTGTAAGCCTCCCACATATTTTGGAAACAAGGTTTTCAGGATCCTGAGAGGGTTAGCTATTATTAGGAAAGATCATTTATTACTGTTTAGTAAAAACTCAGTCATGAGACCCTTTAGATGTATATGGATGGGTCATATACTTGGGGGATAATTGCCAACATGTATCTTGGGAGAAGAGATAAAGGAAGTTTCCAAAGGAATTTTTATACATTAAAGTAGACTTACAGGGTCCTGGGGGTTGGGCTAATGTTGACTTTTGCCCTCAGCAAAGTGTCAACATCGAGACAGTTGAGTCCCTAGAGGAATGTCACTCTGCTTGTTTTAAGGACTTGCCAATGGGCTGTAGGTAGTAAGGAAATTTAATAATTTTTCTTCTGCCTTTGTTTCCCACATCATGGCTTAAGTTTTTTTGTTTTGTTTTCTTTTGTTTTGCTTTGCTTTTCTTTAAAGAATGAGTGCTGTGTTGTTTGGATCCCAGAACATCTGACTCATTAAGCCTGTAATCACATGCATTCTCACCGACAGAAGGGGAGCTGAGAGTTCACTATCACAGAATTCTATATGGAGTGGCTCAGTCTCCTCACACCGTGGAGCAAGCGTGTGACAGCTGCAGGAGGGCTGAGGGTCAAGGGTAAACAGGTTTTATGTTCTCACAGCTCAACCCAGGTACATAGCCCAGCTGAATTCACCAGCTCTCTCATTCTGTTTTAGAAGCTGGGGAAATCAGCACACTCTTAAGTGGCTGTTGTGGTGAACTTGCAATTAGTCAAAAGAAAAGAAAAAGACAAACAAAATAAAAAACAGTGTAGAGAGCTCTCCGCTCTCCTCTCCCAGAGAACTCCATTTCAGCAATGCGTATTATGCTATCTTACTGTTCCAATGTAGCATTTTTACAAATCTCATAAAATTTTGTTCTAAAAGTGGTTTTGACTTTTGCCATATAAGTTTTGTTTTGTTTTGTTTTGGGTTTGGGGGTGTGTGTATGTGTGAGAGAGAGTTGGAAAGTGTTGGAAATCCTGAAAGTCATGTGGGATGACCAAGTGGGCTTTTCCAAATGGCCTTCCTATCCTGGGGTTCCTGTGGACTGGGAACTGGGTGAGTGGGAGAGAGTGCTGAGCTGAGAAATCAACTGCTCCCCAAACACAGGAGGTGTTCAAATAAGTACTTCTTCCTTTTAAATGCAGCAGCCAACTTTCTCTGAGAAACTTATACTTTGGGTAAAGGAGCTTTCTGGTTTTGGCTCAGCATTTTGGTAAAAATCGCCAACATCCTTTGTTCATCTCATGTTTGTACAAAAGGATGTTTAAATTGATATCCTGTGGTAATTGGCACATACTGCAGTGAAGGTTGGTGATTTCACAAGTGCTCACTTGTTAAAATCTTAAGGCAATGATGAAAACAGAGTAAATTTTGCTCTGCTGTTTTTATTTTCAGACAAAATCATTTTCATAAGTTTTAAGTTGAGGTCAGCGATAGTAGTATCTATACATTCCTCTACTTGGGAAACAAATATATCAAAGCCCAATCAGCCAAGCACCTATCTTGACCAGTCTTGGAGGAACCTTCTCATATTCAAGTATTAATTCCTCTGGCTCAACAGCACAAGCATAGGAACATCAGGGCTGTCTATAGGTACGCCATCCATTAATTAAGGACAAAAAGAGAAGCCAGGAGAAAGAGAAGCAGGAAGGCATGTGCTCTTTCGATTTTGAAATATACACATGATACAGGCACCTAAAGAATATTACCCTATTTCAAAATTAGAACCTTATAATCACTTTCATCTTTTGCATCTATCGGCCATGTGAAATGATGAGCAATAAAATGATTTCAATTAGTAGAAACAAAATAAGTAATTCAGTCCCTCTTAGTTATGGGGTTTCATTCTCCTTTCTTGCTCAAACTTCTAAAAAATGAATTGACTTTTATCTTCACTTCCTAGAGACCTATTCTTGTAATCAATCTCCTGCAATCTGGATTCTGTGCTCTACCAAAATTGTTCTGGGAAAAGATCACCTGTTACATAGCCTACCTGCCCAGGCCAATGGCCAGGTATCATGTTACTAAGTTATTCATGACTTTCTACATTTCCTTCAGGTATCTTGTCCATTCTTATATTTAATCACTACCTACATGATAGTGACTTGCAATCTGTTCTGCATCTGCTGTATCAGATTAGTTGCTTCTGTCTGCATTTCTCACAGACATTTCAAACTCAACTTGTTAAAAACTGTCTCATCATTCACCATGCTCATGACCAAATTGGGGGAAAAACAAAAATCCTTTCCCCTTTCCCTATGTTCATTTCCCTGGGAAGTACTGTTGTTACTACTCTCAGAGCATTGGGTATTGGGCATTCGATGTATTAAAGCTCTGCAGGTGATTCTAATTTATAGCCAAGGTTAAGGACCACTGTATAGGAGTTAGGAGAAGAACAATGAAGTTGATGTGACTTCTTTCAGAGCTTAGTTCTCCTAGCAGCTCTGACTTTTTCCAGACCATCTCCCTGGGGATGGAAGTTAGACTTCTACCTGGGACTTGGACAGTGTCTGCACTGCCTCTGAGTGCCCAGAGAGGGACAGCCAAGAAGCAGGACATTGGCCCAAACCCAGCAACGTGACATCAGTGAGTAATACATCTTTTAGGTCAAAAAGTACTCCAGTAGTACTAGTACCACCAGGCCCTGGCAGCAACCTGCATATACTGCTCGAAAGTGATGGTGCCCAACTGCTCTTCATCCACAGCTTTGAACCTCTGCAGCGTCTCGAGGAGCTCTTCTTCCATGGGGATGATCCAAGGCATTGAGATTACTAATAGGAATTTCCGCCAGTCCACAAACTCTGAGTTTACTATTAATAAAGATGTTAACTCCTGCAACTAGAAGAAAACAGGAAATGCCATTGGAATGTTTGTATGACTCTACCATGAAACTCTCTCAGTTCCTATTTCTTCGTGAGACATTTAGAGGAAGGAAGGAGGAGTTTACATTGGTGAAGTGAGTCAGTCCTCAGGCTTGTTCCCTCAGGTTCTACCAACCAATCCACAGTAGACAGAACCTAGACACTCTTCACTTTTTGCTTCTTTGGCATTTGAGATTTTTACTTACTGTTTTACACAACAAATTTACACATGTGACTCCATGACTAACTTTTCAACAGAGGGAGGATAAAGATTCTAGAAGGGGCTGTGCAAGGGCTCTACAACCTGTAGAGAAATACTACAACCATTTTGTTTTCGGGTACATTCTTAAAGAACAGATTATTTTGAAAAGCAAGAACCACCAGAATCATCTACTGTTACTAGTCAGGATCACTCTCTCTAGAAGTAAGAGATGCAAACTCACAGGCTGAGCCTCCCCGGCTCTATAATGTTTCATGGACTGTCAGTGTCATTACGTATTCTTTCAGTGTTGAACACATGCATGGTGTATCTTACATTCAAGCTCATTTGTTCTTCATTCAGGTTTTGTTGATTGCCCCCCGAGTGTCAGACCCTGCAAGTACTGATGATTTAAAACTATTGACTTAATCAAACCAGAAGAATTCTCAGAGTCTTGACACCCCAACAAAATGGAATCTTACTTCAGGCTGAGTGAGGTGCATCCAACTACTAGGTAAGTTGTTTGTTCCAAGGTTCAGGGTTACCAGATCCAGCAGGATGTCAGTAAATGCTTTATGTCCTATTATGCCTAGAGTATAATGAAAAATATTTTTCCAATTATGTTATGTGACAGGCATTTTGTTTCTTTTGCTAAAACAGAAAAATAGATATTTGTATAATCTCTTTGTTCATGTTATTTAAAACTGTAACCTTTGAAGAACAGAAGATATTTGAAAACATAAGAATAATAATCAGTTTCCTGAGGCACTCTCATTATTGTGTCTCAGCAAAGTCAAAATGTCTTTTTTGGCTGAGCAATAAATCATTTCAGACTGGGAAAAATACTGAGAACTTACACTTTAATTTGGAATCTTCCTTTGGCTTTTTGCTCAGAGTAGAATTAGTAGAATTAAAGAAAAAAACTGTAATTTTTCCTATATGCAGTAGAGCACAATAGTAAAATATTTTGGTGAGTATGGGATACAGGTGTTTCAAATGTATACAAATCACCACTGTAATCAAGTAACACATTTATCCTCATTTTACATTTGGTTCAGAGGAGATTTTTTTTGTTTGTTTTTGTAAATGCAGGGAGACTTGAATTGTTAAATTACTGTACTGGAAGTGATAATTTAATTTAATCTAACTGGCTCAATATTCCAAAGTATTTCATAAAAGGTCACTAACCTTTTAAATGCTTTATTCTTCTACATTAATCTCTTTTACCCTGTCCAAAAGAGAAGCCTGTTTTTGTCTGTCTCTCATTTCAAATTGCATATGCATGCATTGAAAAAGAAACAGAAAAACAAAATAAATGAAGCAGCTTAAAAAATGTCTGTCTAACCCCTCTGACAGAAGTACCTTCTAGAGTCAGGAGAGACTCCTTACATGTATTCAGGTCTTTTAGGTCCAGAGTATAGAGCTATTCTTCTTTGTTTAGAAATAAAAAGAGTAGAAATAGAAACACAGACGTAGCATCTCAAATTTTTCTTTTTACATCTGAATTTTTAACAATTGTAAAAGTCTAACATGAACCTTAACATTTCTTCTAACCTTTAAGAAAACGCATGAATCCTTTAAAAATGTTAGCAGTTCAAACCAAATATACAATCTTGAGATTTGGAAGTTAATTTTTTGGGTGGCAAGAGCAGAATCTTTCTTCCTTTGATATGACTGGCCATCTAACAGGTCATTCGGAAATAAATTCTCTATCCTTTTTGATTGAACCTGAGTATCCAATTTTATAGAGATAAGAAACAGTTTTCCAGGGAGTAGAATGTTCAGTGAGATGAGCTTTATTTTCAGTAAAAACCACATTAGATTTTAGACAAGTTAGAAATAATCACTCATGTTCCTCAAGATGAAGCCATAAATAAAATCCATTTTATGAAACCATGAAGAGGCTCTAAGTATTTAAAAATTCTGTAGAGGTTCAATAGATTTCCATTGTCTTTAATAGCTATGGTGCAAGCAAAGTGTTGTAAGATAATGCTTCCAGCTTACATAGCAATTGTTTATCTGATGACCTTAACATGAAATGTGAAAACTTTTTAATATTTGATCTTGTCACCTACATGGCCAAGATACATAGTGATATGACTTTCACATAAAATGTGATCACATAAACAGAGAAACTTAGAAATTTTATTCATGGACTGTGCCCCCCCTTCCCCAATCTCTTTTTCAGTTTGGCAGTAAGTAGTTATCTAATGTAGCTGTCATTTAGAATTATACAGGAAAGATGTTAATTGTATGCCAGGCCGAAGGGAACTCAGACCATAATCATAGTCTGGTCACCCTTAGCAAAACTCTGCAAAAGATGACATCAAAATAACACCATTGCTTAGAAATATCACTTCCATCCAAAAAAACATGAAAGAATGCATGGATGTAGAAGTAGACTTGGAGAGGTACAGGAAGGATTGCCTGGGTGTCTCAGTCGGTTAAGTGGTTGACTCTTGACTTCAGCGCAGGTCATGATCTCAGAGTTGTGGGGTAGAGACCTACATTGGGTGGGCTCCACCCTCAGTGGGGAGTCTGTGTCAGGATTCTCTCTCTCCTCGCTCTCCCCCGTTTGCTCCCTCATGTGCATGCTCTCTCTCTCACAAATAAATAAATAAATCTTTTTTTTTTTTTTTTTTTTTTTAAAGAAAGGTACCGGAAATTTTTTTTTTTTTAAACTTTAGTTTTTTTTTTTTTTAATATCTTTTTTTTTTTTAATTTTTATTTTTTATAAACAAATTTTTAACCCCAGGGGTACATGTCTGTGAATCGCCAGGTTTACACACTTCACAGCACTAACCATAGCACATACCCTCCCCAGTGTCCATTACCCCACCCACCTTTCCCGGCCCCCTCCCCCCAGCAACCCTCAGTTTGTTTTGTGAGATAAATAGTCACTTATGGTTTGTCTCCCTCCCAATCCCATCTTGTTTCTTTTCTTCTTTTTCTGCCCCCCTAGTCCCCCATGTTG
>PISX010016620.1:0-45690 GCA_004024625.1 Mellivora capensis
CCCACCCCCCCCCCCTTCAAAACCCTCAGGTTGTTTTTCAGAGTCCATAGTCTCTCATGGTTCATCTCCCCCCCAATTTCCCTCAACTCCCTTCTCCTCTCCATCTCCCCATGTCCTCCGTGTTATTTGTTATGCTCTGCAAATAAGTGAAACCATATGATAATTGACTCTCTCTGCTTGACTTATTTGACTCAGCATAATCTCTTCCAGTCCCGTCCATGTTGCTACAAAAGTCTGGTATTCAATAGTCATTTTAAAATATTTCAGCAACTCAGAGTAGAAGAGAACTTCTCTAAACTGATAAAGAGCATCTGAGAACAATTAATTTTTTAAAAATCTATTTATTTGACAGAGAGAGAGTTCACAAGTAGGCAGAGGAAGGCGGGGGGCGGGGGGGAGCAGGATCCCCACTGAGCAGAGAGCCGGATGCAGGGCTTGAACCCAGGACCCTGAGATCATGTCCTGAGCCAAAGGCAGGCACTTAACCTACTGAGCCACCCAGGATCCCCTGAAAACAAATTTTTAACCCATGGCTAATCTCATAATGGTGAAAGACTAAATCTTTTCACACTGATTTTTTTTTAATTTCTTTTCAGCGTAACAGAATTCATAGTTTTACAACACGCCCAGTGTTCCATGCAATGCATGCCCTCCATAATACCCAACACCTGGCCCTCCAACCTCCCACCCCCCACGCCTTCAAAACCCTCAGGTTGTTTTTCAGAGTCCATACTCTCTCATGGTTCATCTCTCCCGCAATTTCCCTCAACTCCCTTCTCCTCTCCATATCCCCATGTCCTCCGTGTTATTTGTTATGCTCCACAAATAAGTGAAACCATATGATAATTGACTCTGCTTGACTTATTTCACTCAGTGTAATCTCTTCCAGTCCCGTCCATGTTGCTACAAAAGTTGGGTATTCATCTTTCTGATGGAGGCATAATACTCCATAGTGTATATGGACCACATCTTCCATATCCATTCGTCCGTGGAAGGGCATCTTGGTTCTTTCCACAGTTTGGCGACCATGGCCATTGCTGCTATAAACATTGGGGTACAGATAGCCCTTCTTTTCACCACATCTGTATCTCTGGGGTAAATATCCAGTAGCGCAATTGCAGGGTCATAGGGAACCTCTATTTTTAACTTCTTGAGGAATCTCCACACTGTTCTCCAGAGTGGCTGCACCAACTTGCATTCCCACCAACAGGGTAAGAGGGTTCCCCTTTCTCCACATCCTCTCCAACAAACGTTGTTTCCTGTCTTGCTAATTTTGGCCATTCTAACTGGTGTGAGGTGGTATCTCAATGTGGTTTTGATTTGAATCTCCCTGATAGCTAGTGATGATGAACATTTTTTCATGTGTCTGATAGCCATTTGTATGTCTTCATTGGAGAAGTGTCTATTCATATCTTCTGCCCATTTTTTGATATGATTATCTGTTTTTCGTGTGTTGAGTTTGAGAAGTTCTTTATAGATCCTGGATATCAACCTTTTGTCTGTACTGTCATTTGCAAATATCTTGTCCCATTCCGTGGGTTGCCTCTTTGCTTTGTTGACTGTTTCCTTTGCAGTGCAGAAGCTTTTGATCTTGACGAAGTCCCAAAAGTTCATTTTTGCTTTTGTTTCCTTTGCCTTTGGAGACATATCTTGAAAGAAGTTGCTATGGCTGATATCAAAGAGGTTACTGCCTATGCTCTCCTCTAGGATTCTGATGGATTCCTGTCTCACATTGAGGTCCTTTATCCATTTCGAGTTTATCTTTATGTACGGTGTAAGAGAATGGTCGAGTTTCATTTTTCTACATATAGCTGTCCAATTTTCCCAGCACCATTTATTGAAGAGACTGTCTTTTTTCCACTGTATATTTTTTCCTGCTTTGTCGAAGATTGTTTGACCATAAAGTTGAGGGTCCATATCTGGCCTCTGTACACTGTTCCATTGGTCTATGTGTCTGTATTGATGCCAGTACCATGCTGTCTTGGTGATCACAGCTTTGTCGTAAAGCTTCAAATCAGGTAATGAGATGCCACCAGTTTTATTTTTGTTTTTCAACATTTCCTTAGCGATTCGGGGTCTCTTCTGGTTCCATACAAATTTTAGGATTATTTGCTCCAGCTCTTTGAAAAATACCGGTGGAATTTTGATGGGAATGGCATTAAAAGTACAGATTGCTCTAGGCAGTATAGACATTTTAACAGTGTTTATTCTTCCTATCCAAGAACATGGAATGGTCTTCCATCTTTTTATGTCTTCTTCAGTTTCTTTCATGAGTGTTCTATAGTTCCTTGAGTACAGATCCTTTACCTCTTTGGTTAGGTTTATTCCCAGGTACCTTATGGTACTTGGTGCTATAGTAAATGGAATCGATTCTCTAATTTCCCTTTCTGTATTTCATTGTTAGTGTATAAGAAAACCACTGATTTCTGTACCTTGACTTTGTATTCTGCCACGTTACTGAATTGCTGTATGAGTTCTAGTAGTTTGGGGGTGGAGTCTTTTGGGTTTTCCATATAAAGTATCATGTCATCTGCGAAGAGCGAGAGTTTGACTTCTTCCTTGCCAATTTGGATACCTTTTATTTCTCTTTGTTGTCTGATTGCTGTTGCTAGGACTTCTAATACTATGTTGAACAAGAGTGGTGAGAATGGGCATCCTTGTCTTGTTCCTGATCTCAATTTTAAATATCTATGCCCCTAACATGGGAGCAGCCAATTATATAAACCAATTAATAACAAAATCAAAGAAACACATTGTCAATAATACAATAATAGTAGGGGACTTTAACACTCCCCTCACTGAAATGGACAGATCATCCAAGCAAAAGATCAACAAGGAAATAAATACCTTAAATGACACACTGGACCAGATGGACATCACAGATATATTCAGAACATTTCATCCCAAAGCAACAGTATACACATTCTTCTCTAGTGCACATGGAACATTCTACAGAATAGATCACATTGTGGGTCATAAATCAAGTCTCAACCAGTATCAAAATATTGGGATCATTCCCTGCATATTTTCAGACCACAATGCTCTGAAGCTAGAACTCAATCACAAGAAGAATTTTGGAAAGAACTGAAATACATGGAGACTAAACAGCATCCTTCTAAAGAATGAATGGGTCAACCAGGAAATTAAAGAAGAATTGAAAAAATTCATGGAAACAAATGATAATGAAAACACAATTGTTCAAAATCTGAAGGACACAGCAAAGGCAATCCTGAGAGGAAAATATATAGTGGTTCAAGCCTTTCTCAAGAAACAAGAAAGGTCTCAAATACACAACTTAACCCTACACTTAAAGGAGCTGGAGAAAGAACAACAAAGAAAACCTAAGCCCAGCAGGAGAAGAGAAATAATAAAGATCAGAGCAGAATTCAATGAAATAGAAACAAACAAACAAACAAACAAACAAAAAAAACAGAACAAATCAACAAAACTAGGAGCTGGTTCTTTGAAAGAATTAATAAGATTGATAAACCCCTGGCCAGACTCATTTAAAAAAAAAAGAGAAGAGACCCAAATAAGTAAAATCATGAATGAAAGAGAAGAGATCACAACCAACACCAAAGAAATACAAACAATTATAAGAACATACTATGAACAACTTTACGCTAACAAATTTGACAAACTAGAAGAAATGGATGCATTCCTAGAGACCTATAAACTACCAAAACTGAACCAGGAAGAAATAGAAAACCTGAACAGACCCATAACCAGTAAGGAGATTGAAACAGTCATCAAAAATCTCCATACAAAAGCCCAGGGCCAGATGGCTTCCCAGGGGAATTCTACCAAACATTTAAAGAAGAATTAATTCCCATTCTCCTGAAACTGTTCCAAAAAATAGAAATGGAAGGAAAACTTCCAAACTCATTTTATGAGGCCAGCATCACCTTGATCCCAAAACCAGACAAGGATCCCATCAAAAAAGGGAATTATAAACCAATATCCTGATGAACACAGGTGCGAAAATTCTCACCAAAATACTAGCCAATAGTATCCAACAGTACATTAAAAGGGTTATTCACCATAACCAAGTGGGATTTATTTCAGGGCTGCAAGGTTGGTTCAACATCTGCAAATCAATCAATGTGATACAATACATTAATAAAAGAAAGAACAAGAACCATATGATACTCTCAATAGATGCTGAAAAAGCATTTGACAAAGTACATCATCCCTTCCTGATCAAAACTCTTCAAAGTGTAGGGATAGAGGGCACATACCTCAATATTATCAAAGCCATCTATGAAAAACCCACCGCAAATATCATTCTCAATGGAGAAAAACTGAAAGTTTTTCCGCTAAGTTCAGGAACAGCAGGGATGTCCATTATCACCACTGCTATTCAACATAGTACTAGAAGTCCTAGCCTCAGCAATCAGACAACAAAAAGAAATTAAAGGCACCCAAATTAGCAAAGAAGAAGTCAAACTCTCACTCTTTGCAGATGATATGATACTATATGTGGAAAACCCAAAAGACTCCACTCCAAAACTGCTAGAACTTGTACAGGAATTCAGTAAAGTATCAGGATATAAAATCAATGCATAGAAACCAGTTGCACTTCTCTACACCAAGAACAAGACAGAAGAAAGAGAAATTAAGGAATCAATCCCATTTACAATTGCACCCAAAACCATAAGATACCTAGGAATAAACCTAACCAAAGAGCTAAAGAAACTATACTCAGAAAACTATAAAGTATTCATGAAAGAAATTGAGGAAGACACAAAGAAATGGAAAAATGTTCCATGCTCCTGGATTGGAAGAACAAATATTGTGAAAATGTCTATGCTACCTAAAGCAATCTACACATTTAATATAATCCCTATCAAAATCCCATCCATTATTTTCAAATAAATGGAACAAATAATCCAAAATTTATATGGAACTAGAAAAGACCTCGAATAGCCAAAGGAATATCGAAAAAGAAAGCCAAAGTTGGTGGCATCACGATTCCGGACTCCAAGCTCTATTACAAAGCTGTCATCATCAAGACAGTATGGTACTGGCACAAAAACAGACACATAGATCAATGGAACAGAATGGAGAGCCCAGAAATAGGCTCTCAACTCTATGGTCAACTAATCTTCAACAAAGCAGGAAAGAATGTCCAATGGAAAAAAGACAGCCTCTTCAACAAATGGTGTTGGGAAAATTGGACAGCCACATGCAGAAAAATGAAATTGGACCATTTCCTTAGACCACACACAAAAATAGACTCAAAATGGATGAAGGACCTCAATGTGAGAAAAGAATCCATCAAAATCCTTGAGGAGAACACAGGCAGCAACTTCTTCGACCTCAGCCGCAGCAACATCTTCCTAGGAACATCGCCAAAGGCAAGGGAAACAAGGGCAAAAGTGAACTATTGGGACTTCATCAAGATGAAAAGCTTTTGCACAGCAAAGGAACAGTTAACAAAACCAAAAGACAACTGACAGAATGGGAAAAGATATTTGCAAACGACATATCAGTAAAGGGCTAGTGTCCAGAATCTATAAAGAGCTTAGCAAACTCAACACCCAAAGAACAAATAATCCAATCAAGAGATGGGAAGAGGACAGGAACAGACATTTCTGCAAAGAAGACATCCAGGTGGCCAACAGACACATGAAAAAATGCTCCACATCACTCGGCATCAGGTTAATACAAATCAAAACAACAATGAGATACCTCCTCATACCAGTCAGAATGGCTAAAATTAACAAGTCAGGAAATGACAGATGCTGGTGAGGATGCGGAGAAAGGGGATCCCTCCTACACGGTTGGTGGGAATGCAAGCTGGTGCAACCGCTCTTGAAAACAGCATGGAGGTTCCTCAAAAAGTTGAAAATAGAGCTACCCTACGACCCAGCAATCACACTACTGGGTATTTACCTTAAGGATACAAATGTAGTGATCCGAAAGGCCACATGCATCCGCATGTTTATAGTAGCAATGTCCACAATAGCCAAACAATGGAAAGAACCTAGATGTCCATAAACAGATGAATGGATAAAGAAGATGTGGTATATATATACAATGGAATACTATGCAGCCATCAAAAGAAATGAAAGCTTGCCATTTGCTATGACCTGGATGGAACTAGAGGTATTATGCCTAGCAAAATAAGTCAATCAATCAATCATATCATATGATCTCCCTGATATGAGGAAGTGGAGATGCAACATGGGGGCTTGGGGGGTAGGAAAAGAATAAATAAAACAAGATGGGATCAGGAGGGAGACAAACCATAAGAGACTCTTAACCTCACAAAACAAACTGAGGGTTGCTGGGGGGAGGGGGGGGAGAGGGTGATGGGGTAATGGACATTGGGGAGGGTATATGTTATGGTGAGTGCTATGAAGTGTGTAAACCTAGCGATTCACAGACCTGTACCTCTGGGGATAAAAATACATTATATGTTTATTAAAAAATAAAAAATAAATTTTAAAAAACCCAAGAAACATTTTGTGATAATCTGGAACATAAATATAGTATTTTGTTTTTGTGGTAGCACAACTTCCACCTTGTGGAGCAGTTAAAACATCCAATTCCATTCTATTTTGTAAACTGCTACACATTTGTATTACCAGGCATTTTATTTTATTTTATTTTATTTTATTTTATTTTATTTTATATTTTATTTATTTGACAGAGAGAAATCACAACTAGGCAGAGAGGCAGTCAGAGAGAGAGGAGGAAGCAGGCTCCCTGCGGAGCAGAGAGCCCGATGCGGGGCTTGATCCCAGGACCCTGGGATCATGACCTGAGCTGAAGGCAGAGGCTTTAACCCACTGAACCACCCAGGCGCCCCAACCATAGCATTTTAATAGAGAGATGCTACTTTGAGGGTCATTTAGGGCTTACCATGTACTTAGTAAGAGCTTACATGTGCCAAACAGCCTTGATTTCCAAAGGGGGAACAAAAATGGATGTTAGTTGGTCATACCAATGAGACACAGAACAAGTTGACCATTGTTTTAAATTTTGGAAGGTTTGCCAGGTTGGTAATGGTTTTAATAGTGCATCTGTGATTCCAGGCAAAACCTGGAGTACAGTGGCCTATCCAGCCTGGGGGAAGCCATAAGCACAAGTTAGAGCCATATGACCATTGGGTCCTGCTAGGAGACAGTCCTCCAATTCTGGGTTTCTGTAACTGCTGTCAAGATATCAAGAGCTATTCAGTTTTGGAGGGCCATCTTTTTAATGCATAACAAAGGCAGTCCACTATTATTTTGTAGGGACCAAGGGAATCCAAACCTACGGACAATTTTCCTTCACAAAGTTTTTGTCACCTCCATGGCCTTTTTGCCCAAATCAGTGGCCTGATGTAAACCCTATATTGCTTTCATTGGTTCCTAAGGTCATATCCTTTGACATCCTTTGAAGTGAATTACAGCTATCTCCTTTGGTAGGTGTACAGCCTTAAGAAGAGTATTAATTTTAGGGCTTATTTGATTGTGGAGTTATGGCTTATAATAATCCCCTTTTCTTCCAAATTGCTCCATGGACATGTAGGGCTAGGAAAGCATATTTGGAGTCAGTATTAGTATTAATTCTTAAGGCTTTGGCAATTGCAAAGTGAGCACTATGGCATACCTAGCTTTTTAAAAAAAATTTTTATGGAAACTATTGTCATCAGTAAAGCAGCTGTCATTTGTATTTTTAATAGGGGCATCTTAAATCTGGTCAACTAGAGTAAGCAAGATCAGTAACCTCTGAACAATATGTTCTGTAGAGAAGTACAATGGTCAGGTCCAGGTGTAAGGGTAGATGGGTTTAAAGTCTGACATGTTAAGTATTATTTTAGGCATATCTGTAAGTGTAACCTGGTATTTAGTAAGCTGGCCTCCAACATCCATTGGTGGCCGTTGTTTTCTAAGACACTCTGGACCTGATGAGAAGTCCTTACATTCAGGGACTGTCCCATAGTGAGATTTGAGGCTCTTTATATGAGGAGAGCTGTTCTATGCTTAGCTAAAGCCTTTGTTTGCAATCGTACTTCAATAGAGGTGGCTTCCAGGATAATTGTGACTAAGGGGTGAAACCATTAAGAAGTCCTTTTTGAGGGGTCCAGCCTTAAAAATATCCTAATTACAAAAGATCACTGGCAAGTGGGAGAAAACTTGTCAAGAGATAAGAGAAGTCCCACATGCATCATCCAATCCAATCATAAAGAAAGTGAGGTCATCTATTATCTCCACAAGTTGATAGTTAATCCTATGGGGTGGGGTATGCTTCTGGATTTTAGGCAGTTTCATTCCTGCCACACAGAATTGGTCAAGGTGATAGTTAAGTTATACAACTGTTGAGGAATCAATCCCATTTTCCAGTTGTTTAATCATGTGCCATGGGGTCCTGTTATTATCCCCACAGAATAAAAAGCAAGAAGATTGTCTAAGCGAGCTATTGTACAACTTCTCTGAAATTTACCTCAAGTTGTCTAGCTTAGGTAAACAACAAACATTTAAGGACAATCAAATCTAGAACTTAACATCCCCAGAGGTGTGTTATTGAAACAATTTTTCTTTCTGAAATGACCCTCATTTCCAGAGATAGCCAAATTAGGACTAATTTATTTGAGAAACAAGTCCAGTTCAAACAGATTTGACCTAATTATTTACATAAGATCAGCAAGAACAGTGAATGATCACATAGATCTTTTACAATCTGCTTTGCTGGAACTTCTTATAAGGAATCTGTAGGTTGAACTTTTAGCACCCTCTCCAGGCCAGAAGCCAAGCCAAGTACTTGCCATCAGACATGCCTGCAATACCTGTAGATTTGGGCAGATTCCTCTTAATGAGGTCCCCAAAGTATCCTGAGGTTCTTGCACTTGCCATGAAGTGACATTCTTTACTCACCTGGTGAGGCTGCTGGGAACTCTAAGCAATGTATCAGGCCAACAGTTCAAGGGGCTTTATGGCTCTAGGTTTCATAAAGTCAACCTTAGTTCCTTAAAGCTATCTGGTCATATCTGAGTCTATGCATGTCTTTCTCAAATATGACATTCCAGTCAAAGCCTTGGTAAAACAACCAATGTTTCCAATAGTGTTGGAGGGAGTCTCCCTCCCTGTTAGAGGGAGAACAGATTCTTATTGAACTTATGCAAATGACTGATTGCCATGGAAGAAGGAATACTTACTGAGACCTTTTGAGTTTCAGAGGGTTTAGATAGAAAAGTTGAATGCTTTGATTTGTTTACAAATAAATATTTTTACATTTCTGTAAGTCACAGATACTAAGTAAAATTTTCCTTCATGTAGAAGAGTAAACATTAGAGAACCAGCAATGTTTAAAATGAGACACAAGGGACGCCTGGGTGACTCAGTTGGTTAAGCGGCTGCCTTCGGCTCAGGTCATGATCCCAGCGTCCTGGGATCGAGTCCCACATCGGGCTCCTTGCTCGGCAGGGAGCCTGCTTCTCCCTCTGCCTCTGCCTGCCACTCTCTCTGCCTGTGCTTGCTCTCTCTCTCTCCCTCTCTCTCTGACAAATAAATAAATTTTAAAAAATAAATAAATAAATAAATAAATAAAATGAGACACAACACTAAGAGATACAACACTATAATCTTTTAGTTCATTTAGTCCCATGTTACTAATTCTGGTTTAGTTTGAATGCAGCTTTAGTTAGTTCTGGAAATTCTTACTCATTTCAGTTCTGATCTTAAAGATATTGAAAACCTGTGTTGTCCTGAAAGTTCTTTTTATGAATCTCCTTGAAGATAAAACTCATTTTATAAGAGAATTAGAACAACAACAACAAAAAAAAACACAACTCAGAAATGGAGTTAATGATCTGATTCGAGAGTTCACTATGATACTGTAGACAAGGAAACTCAGTTATCCTGTGACCCACTGACACATAACAATTCAATAATTAAAATATCAAGTGATGACCTTATCAAAACCTTAAAACTTTAGGAAATGCATAGAACCTCTAGAATAGCTATAACATTTACCCAAAAGTAACCCAAGATTTATCATTTGTTTAGCAGTACTTCCTGAGTAACTTAGCATACCAAGGAAAAGCCTAATGAGTTAAAGAGATTTCACTTACAACTTAAATCTTGTCAACAATTACCAAAATCTTAGAAAATTTTAAAGCACATGCCTAAATATAATTATGGATGTTAAAGACCTGATATAAGCAAAATGTGGGAAATGATTTTTCTGGACAGGGAAAGAGGAAACAACTGTTAACATTTTCTTCTTAACAGCAGATCAATTAATTTAAGAAAACTTTGTCTTTTTGAACAGAGAGAATTTCAGTCTTATACCAGTGCACTTTAAAACCTGTTTGTTTTAATCTTAGTCTATCCTGACCATACCTAAAATTCCTTTCCCAAGTTTTTCCATCATAAACCTTCTACAACTTCTTTGCATTTAGATTTTGTTCCAAGCTATTTCTTTGTAAACAACCATCTCATTTAGAACAAAATTATCTTTTATCTTCAACAATATGCATTCCCATTCCTTATCTTTCTTACATATCTCCTACTTTTCCACATACAGAGTTGTTTCCCTTATTTCCATCAGTCTTAGTTACAGTTAGCAGAATTTTGTACTTTTAGAAACACCTTAGTCTCTAGTCAGTTATTAACCAATTGTGAATGTTACAACAGAATTCTTTAGATGACAAATTTATGAACCAGTTAAGCACAAAACATGTTTACCCACAGACTGAAATATTCTTAGTTTCTTTGCAGTAACTCAAAAGCACAAACCTATGTCCAGTAATTAATGACTTAGCATTTTATCCTATTTGAAAGACCTAGATGTCCAACGAATTTAATTTGATTCATCCAAGCAAAACTTTAAACTTTCAGGTTACCAAAGACTTTGAAAGCTATCTCAACAATTACCCATGAAAACTTTGAGACACACAATGAGCCATAAGTTTAGTCATCACTTTGCTAACAAGTTTCAACAGAGATAACATGAGCTTATTTGACCTTCAATAAACCTAGATGGAATAAAAGTTTCACATTTACTGATGTAACTTCAAAGACATGTCTATCTTAATTAAACCAACAAACTTAACTTAATTTAAATACTGATTTATGTTCCACCTGGGCCCACCCCATTTTCAGTGTTTACCTGAGACACGGGTGGGGAAATCTGGAGTGGAACGTGTTAGGTCCAGGGGGTGCTCTTCTTGCTCCTTGACAATGAAGAGAGAAGGAGCCATGGTGGCACCAAGGATGGTCTAGAGGCCAGTTACACAGGCCACACCCAAATTGGTGCAGAAACAGAAGGGGGAGACAGAAGAAACAAAGTGCTGCCAGAAGGCAGAGAAAGGATTCCCAGTTTTAGAGCTCTTCAGATCCAACAGGAGCAGACGCCATGTTTTCCCACCAACAAAGGGGGAGGGGCTAGTCAGTTCCATGTCGGGCCAGAGAAGACAGGGAATTTCCCTGAAACAAAGGGAGTTTCAGCAGCTGCTTGGGAATATTCCTTAAAGTCTCTGTCTTGAGTTAGACTAACCCCAGTTGGCTCCAGTTATAGCCATTAACATGGAAAATGAGTAAGGGAGAAACCCCCACATCTGTTAGAAGGAAAAGTCAGAGTCCTCTTTGCTAGGGATGGCCTGCATATCCTCCAGCAACCTGGGTTTACTAGGAGGAGGCTTACTTAGATAATTATCATCCAATATGTCAGGAGGTAATTTACTAGCCAGACATACTTGGGCAAACACATTCTGCAAAAGGCCCTTAGGTCAGGGTCCTGGTGTAGAGCAATGAAGGCCTAGGTATGACCGATGAGTGTGTTGGTCCATTTGCCCTGTTTCCTGCAGAGATCTGCTAGATCCCACTGAGGCCATGCAGTGTTACAGGAGCTCCGTCCTTTCCTAAGTTTTGCAATCCAAATTATTTCCAGTGGGTTAAAAGGCACTCTGAGATAGAGTCCTTGGGAACCGAAGAAGCCTACTGAGGCCATGCTCCCAGAAAAGTAAAGAAGGTCCATTACCAAATCCCCCCTGACTCCTGGGTGTCGTCCCACGCAGGATACGTCAGAGGTTCCCGTGTGTCAAAAGCGACCAGAGGCATCCCTCAAACAAGACATTGCTATTGGTCATGATCCTGCCTTACCTGGGAAGCCATTCCTGCCATAAAAGGCCCCGGAGAGGTGCCAGTGCCCCTCCCTTACACCATCACATCCTACGCTGCTGATGGATGCCTGATGAATGGACTAAAATACTGTGCCGTGCCATGCCATCATCTGTCCTGAAGGTTGTGTACTGTTTTGCCATTTTAACCCATGGAAAATACTAGAAAAGTTTGGCAAGGGGAAATTACCCAATTTTGTAGCTCTAAGTAGTTAGTAGAGGACACTGACAGGAAACAGTAAAGACTGAAATCCGTCATGGTCTAAGTTACATTCCCACACACATGGTCCTTACAGCCAACTTCCCTAGGAAACCGTCCTGGTTGGGTTTTAATTCAAACAGGTACTGGTTTCAGCTGGCTCCCGGTGGAGGTACCACAGCCAGAAGTGGTTAGACCAGGGATGTGGAGGGAATCACATTAGATCAAACAGGAGTCTTAAGATTGGCAGCCGTCCTGGTGACTTAGGTGGCTGTCCCATGCCCAAGACAGACAACTTTATATAAGAACAAGAATAGAGAGAGGGCATGATGTTTCTGGGTCTTATTACCATTCTGGTCAGGGTACTAACTTCCAGCCAAAAGGCAGACTTTCTCCTTCCCATAGAGTAGCCACGGGCTAGAGGATTGCAGCCTGAGCAATCGACATGAAAGTGTTCCAATAAGACCATACTCCTTGAAGAGCCCCTGAAATGAGACTAAAGGAAGAGGAGAGAAAGTACTCACCAATTTTGCACTGAAGCTCAGAGTCCAAATGTAAAGATTCAAAGCCCCACGTTGGGCGCCAAATGATGAAGTTTTAGAATATAGGTGAGGTTCAGTGGGGTGGAGTCCAGAGCCAATGATCAAGAAAGAATTCTTGCGATATCTTTGGTGCAAAACAGTGGTTTATTAAAGCATGGAGACAGGACCCGTGGGCAGAAAGAGCTGTTGCCCTGGGGTTGTGAGGGGTGGTAATTTATGTATGATGGTGTTAGGGAAGGTAAGGAAAAGGGAGGTTTCAATAGAACTTTCATATGCTAGGGTGCCTGGGTGGCTCAGTGGGTTAAATCCTCTGCCTTCAGCTCAGGTCATGATCTCAGGGTCCTGGGATCGAGCCTCGCATTGGGCTCTCTGCTCAGTGGGGAGCCTGCTTCCTCCAATCTCTCTGCCTGCCTCTCTGCTTACTTGTGACCTCTGTCTGTCAAATAAATAAATAAATAATCTTAAAAAAAAAAAAAAAACAACTTTACCATGAGAGACTATGGACTCTGAAAAACAACCTGAGGGGTTTTGAAGGGGTGGGGGCTGGGAGGTTAGGGGAGCCAGGTGGTGGGTATTAAGGAGGGCACGTATTGCATGGAGCACTGGGTGTGGTGCAAAAACAATGAATAATGTTAAGCTGAAGAGAAATTTTAAAAAAGAAAGTTGAAAAAAAAAAGAACTTTCATATGCTAAAGAGGACTTACAAGATACCGGATGCCTTGAGGCCTTGTCATTGTCAAGGTTTTTTCCCCTAGCAAGGTATTAACATTAAGATAGTTGGAAGATTCCTCAAGAAGGTCACATATGTCCCACCCAGGAGTGGGGGTGGGGGAAGGTTGTAGGGTGTCAGCTTTTGCTTTGTCCTCAGCCAGCCTTCTGTTCCTTTATCATATAGATTCAATGGAATCTCAAAAAACTAGAAGGATTTTTGTAGAAATCATAAATCTGATTCTAAAATATACATGGGAATGCAAAGGAACTAAAGTATCTAAAACAAATTTGAAAAGAACCCAGCAAGTTATTTAAATCGCATGGAAAAGCAAAAAGCACAGAACAGCCAACACAATGTTGGAGGAGAAAAACAAAGTTGGAGGACTGACAATACTCAACTTTAAGACTTAAAATAAATCTGCATTAATCCAGACAGTATAACATTGGCCAAAATAAAAAATAAAAAATAAAAAATAATAATAATAAAATGAAACCAAAAAAACCCAGACAAATTGATCAGTGGAACATAAGACAGAACCCAGATACAGACCCAGAGAAATATAGTCAAGTAATAGTCAAAGGGGCAAAAGCAACTCAATGGAGAAAGTATTGTCTTTTCAACAAATGCTGTTTTAAAAACTGGACATACACATGCTAAAAAAAATATAAACATATCTTACATCTTTCACAAAAAAAAATTTTAAAGAATTTATTTGACAGAGCACAGCAGGGGGAGCAGAAGGGAGAGGGAGAAGCAGGCTTGCTCTGAGCAGGGAGCCTGATGCGGTCTCCATCCAGGATCCTGGGGTCATGACCTGAGCCAAAGGCAGATGCTTAACAACTTAGTCATCCAGATGCCCCATCTTTCACAAAAATTAATTCAAAAATAGTTCATAGATCTGAATGTAAAACATGAAACTATAAAACTCCTAGAAAATGATATTGGAGAAAATCTATGCAAACTTGGGTTTGGCAATGACATTTTAGATACAATATCAAAATCATCATGCATTGTCACGTTCACGAGGTGGGGATCCTGGTGATCAGAGCCAAAATGATGGAGGGACTACCACCTGATGATCAGTAGATGTCTTTATTACAATCACTTCTTTTATACCTTGCACAAGATCCAATTACAAACAGGATATGGATTTCCGGGCAGGGCGTGGGCTACAGGTGAGATGTGATTTACCTGCAGGCAATCAAGTGAGACAAGTGAACAACAATTATCTCTTAGCTTTAAATGACAATATCTCTTAGCTTTAAATGACAAGAGCAAGTTAAGGATTCTCCACACTTATCAGATCTATCTAAAGGAGGACAGGAAAACACTCCAGGGATCCTCCCATGTTTATTCTGGGCATTGGCCCAGGAAGACTCTTGCCCTCCATCTTCTGGAGTTTTCTCACAGGATTCAACAGGACCCCAGTCACATTGGTGAGGATCTGGGGTGTGTTCCAACAGTGCATAAAATAAAAAATTGATAAATTGATTTCATTAAAATTAAAAACTTTTGCTATGCAAAATGCAATGGCCAGAGAATGAAACAAGCCAAAAACTAGGAGAAAATGTTTGCAAAACATATATATGATAAAGGACTGGTATCTAAATTATACGAAGAACTCTTAAAACTCAACAATATTAAAACAAACAAACTGATTTTAAAAATAAGATCTGAACAGAAACCTTATCAAAGAAGATATGCAGATGGCAAGTAAGCATACAAAAGATGCTCAATATCATATGTCATTAGGGTACTATAAATTAAGACAACAATGAGATACCACTACACATCCATTAAAATGGCTAAAATCCAAAACACTGACAACACCAAATATTAGTGAGCATATGTAACAAAAGGAACTCTAATTCACTACTGGTGGGAATGCAAAATGATACAGCCAGTATGAAAGACAGTTTAGCAATTTCTCACGAAACTAAACATACTCTTTCCTTATGATCTGGCAATTATACTCTTTGGTATTTACCCAAATGAGATATGAACTGTAGACAAATGTTTATAGCAGCTTTATTCATAATTGGTGAGTCCTCCAGTGGGTGAATGGATAAACAAACTGTGGCATATCCATACAATAATATTACTCAGTGATAAAAAGAAATGAGCTACCAAGCCACAAAAAGTCATGGAGGTTCTTACATGCATATTAGTAAGTGAAATAAGCCAATCTGGAAAGGGTACATATTATATGATTCCAACTGTATGGTATGTATGTATTAATTGTGGAGACAATTTTTTAAAAAATCAGTTGTTGCCAGGAGTTCAGGGGGAGAGAGGGAGGCAAGAACAAATGGGACACAGATGTTTTACAGGACAGGGAAGCTATGCTGTATGATGCTTGAAGGTAGATATATGCCAATATACATTTTTCAAAACCTATAGGATGTGCACACACAGAGTGAATCCTAATGTAAACAGTAGATTTTAGTTAATATATTGATATTGGCTTATCAGTTAGAACAAATGCACCACACCAATGCAAAATGTTCATAATAGAGGAAGCTGGGTAGGTGAGGTTAAGAGTTAGAGGATATGTGGGAATTATTTGTATTTTATGTTCATTTTTCTGTAAACCTAAAACTGCTCTTAAATATAGAGTCAGTTAATTAAAAAGAACAACACAATTGGAGGACTCACATTACCTGATTTCAAGATCCACTATAAAACTACAGTAACAAAGATTATGTGGTATTGACAAAAAAAACTATAAATCTGTGGAATGGAATAGATTTTTGAAATAGATCCTCATATATATGCCCAGTTTATTTTCAACAAGGTGCAAAGTTAATTCAATAAGGAAAAGATCTTTTCAAGAAATGACACAGAAGGGGCATCTGGGTGGCTCAGTGAGTTAAAGCCTCTGCTTTCAGCTCAGGTCATGATCCCAGGGTCCTGGGATCGAGCCCCACATCGGGCTCTCTGCTCAGCAGGGAGCCTGCTTCCTCCTCTCTCTCTGCCTGCTTCTCTGCCTCTTGTGATCCCCGTCTGTCAAATAAATAAATAAAATCTTTAAAAAAAATAAAAATTAAAATTTAAAAAAGAAAGTGGTTCAGTTTAAAAAAAAAAAAAGAAATGACACAGAAAATTGAACATACATATGCAAAACAAACGAACCCTCATCATGTACCCTATAAAAAAATTAACTCAAAATGAGTCATAGACCTAAATGTATTATGTAAAATGACCAAACTTCCAGAAGAAAACATAGGCAAAAATTCTTTTGATCTTGGTTTTGGCAAAGTTTTCCTAACTGTGACACTAAAAGAATAACCATAAAAGAAAAAAATTAATAAAGTGAACTTCATCAAAATTTAAAATTTTGCTCTTTGAAAGTCACTATTAAGAGAATGAAAAAAAAAAAACACAGACTGGGAGAAAACATTTGCAAAGCACATATGTGAGAAGTGACTTGTATCCAAAATATATCAATAATGCTTGAAACTAAATAAGAAGAAAACAAATGAATTTTTTAAATGTGCAAAATAGTTGATAGATATTTTTCCAAAGAAAATATATAGGTGGCAAATAAGTACCAAAAAAATGTTTATCATCATTAGTCATTATGGAAATGCAAATAAAATCACAATTTGAACATACCATTTATTTATTAGAATTATAGAAAAAAATAAAATCTAAAATACTAGTGCTGAGAGAGAAATAATACAAGTGGAACTCTCATGTTTCTTATATTTTGCTAGTGAGAATGTAAAAGGTACAACTTCTTGTAAAATAATTTGTCAGTGTCTCATAAATTTCAGCACTTAACATACCACCTAGAAATCTTACTCCTAGGTTTCCACTCAGGGGCATTGAAAACTTAATATTCACACAAAAACTTGTATGCAGATATTTATGGCAGCTTTATTCATAATCACCCAAAACTGACATTTTGAATAGTAGTGAATACCTCCAAATGATGAATGGATAAACAAACTGTGGTACATCCATACAGTGAAATACTACTCAGAAACAAAAAGGAAAAAACTATTGATACACACAACATGGATGAATCTCAAATACATTATGCTGAATAAAAGAAGGCAGACTCAAAAGGCTATGTGTTATATAATTCTATTTACATGACATTCTCGAGATGGCAAAAGTATTGGTACAGAAAACAGTTTAGTGACTGCCATGGTTTGGGGGTAGATGGAAGAGTTGACTAAATAAACTACATAGAGCCATGAGGGAGTTTTTTGAGATGACAGATGATGGAATTTGGGGATATGTGTCTTGAGTGCAGTGATGATTACATGACTAAATATATTTGTCAAGTAGAACTGCACTAGAAAGAGTAAATTCCACTGAATATAAACTATATCCCAATATATAAAAAGATTTGAGGAAGGATTTCCATTTCTGAACCACCTTTCCATCCCTCCCCACATCCACAACTATAAAGTCTAACAATGCTATATAAAATATTTTTTAAATTCTATCAAATGCTTGCTGAGCTTTCAAGAAAATAAAGAAAACACTCAGTGGAGGGAAAAAAAAACAACAGAAAAAGCTGAAAAACAAGATGACAATCCATTACTAACACTGTGTTTTTTTAGGGAGTGTTTGCAGATCTCAGTAAATAAGAGACTTCAGAAGACTATACTAGAACAGGAAGAAACCCTTGATGTATACAATGTAGGAAGCTGGAAATGAAATCATAACCAAAGCTTGTATCCTCAAAGGCCTACACACTCAGTAAAATAAAGGACAGGAAAATAATCTTCCCACTGGCAGAGGAAAACAACATGGATATCTCTTTATGTTAGTTGAGTTATGGGGAAAAAAATCTCCCTTGAAAATTTATGACCACAAACCTTCATTCATGAATTTATATACTTTGTACATGGTTTCAGAATAATAATTCTAAACCAAATAATTATAAGATGGCTCTAGGGTTGGTACCTTTCTGGAGCTCTTGATAGAATCAAACATAAAGCCTCTCATAAAATAGACTGCACAGGATTTCCATATGTGAAGTCCAGCTGAACATGATACGATAATCCAAAATTACAAAGCAACCACTTTGAGCAACATTTACCAGAAACAAGAAATATCACATTAGACACCTCAGTATTTTCAGATAATAGAATTTTTGGCTTAATAATACAATGCAAATATGTTTAAGAAGTTCAAAGAAATAAAATCTAGAGTTGAAAACATGATAAAGGAACAAGATACTATCAGTGAAGGCAGATAAATTGGCAGAAACAACTAAGATATATAACTATAAAATATTTTTTAAATAAAAAACTTAGACATTTCAACAGTACCTTACATACCACAGAAGGAACAATTAGAAAACTAATGAGGAACGCCTGGGTGGCTCAGTTGGTTGGACGACTGCCTTCAGCTCAGGTCATGATCCCGAAGACCCGGGATCAAGTCCCACGTCAGGTTCCCAGCTCCACGGGGAGTCTGCTTCTCCCTCTGACCTTCTCCTCGCTCATGCTCTCTCACTGCCTCTCTCTCAAATAAATAAATAAAATCTTAAAAAAAAAAAACAACTAATGAGATGTGGAGCTAAATAATTACCCAGAACACAGCTCAAAGAGACAGTGAGATAAACCAAAATAAAAAAGTTAAGAGATGTGGCAGAACATTTTTTCATGTGTCTGTTAGCCATTTGTATGTCTTCATTGGAGAAGTGTCTGTTCATGTCTTCTGCCCATTTTTTGACATGATTTCTGTTTTGTGTGTGTTGAGTTTGAGGAGTTCTTTATAGATCCTATATATCAGCTCTTTGTGTTGTCATTTGTGAATATCTTCTCCCATTCTGTGGGTTGCCTCTTTGTTTTGTTGACTGTTTCCTTTGCTGTGCAGAACCATCATCACTAGCCATCAGGGAGATTCAAATACAAACCACATTGAGATACCACCTTACACCAGTTATAATGGCCAAAATTAACAAGACAGTAAACAACAAGTGCTGGAGAGGATGTGGAGAAAGGGGAACCCTCTTACACTGTTGGTGGGAATGCAAGTTGGTGTAGCCACTTTGGAAAGTGTGAGGATTCCTTAAGAAATTAAAAATAGAGCTTCCCTATGACCTTGCAATTGCACTACTGGGTATTTACCCCAAAGATGCAGATGTAGTGAAAAGAAGGGCCATCTGTACCCCAATGTTCATAGCAGCAACGGCCACAGTCGCGAAACTGTGGAAAGAACCAAGATGCCCTTCAACGGACAAATGGATAAGAAAGATGTGGTCCATATAGACATGGAGTATTAAGTCTCCATCAGAAAAGATGAATACCCAACTTTTGTATCAACATGGACAGGACTGGAAGAGATTATGCGGAGTGAAATAAGTCAAACAGAGAGAGTCAATTATCATATGGTTTCACTTATTTGTGGAGCATAAGGAATAACACGGAGGGCATGGGAAGATGGAGAGGAGAAAGGAGTTGAGGGAAATTGGAGGGGGAGATGAACCATGAGAGACTGTGGACTCTGAAAAACAATCTGAGGGTTTTGAAGAGGTAGGGGGTGGGAGGTTGGGTGAGCCTTGTGGTGGGTATTATGGAAGGCGTGTACTGCATGGAGAACTGGGTGTGGTGCATAAACAATGAATTCTGGAACACTGAAAATAAATTTTAAAAATAAATAAAATTTTTTTTAAAAACTATGAATTCTGTTATGCTGAAAAGAAATGAAATTTAAAAAATAAATTAATTTAAAAAAAAAGAGAGAGAGAGATGTGGCAGACAGAATGAAAAAAGCTAATAGGGGGCCTGAGTGGCTCAGTCAGTTAAGGACCAGCTCTTGGTTTTGGCTCAGGTTGTGGTCTTAGGCCATGGGATCAAGCCCCAGCTCAGACTCTGCACTCAGTGTGGAGTCTTCTTGGGACTCTCCCTCTCTCTATGTCCCTCCCCAAATAAACAAATCTTTTTAAAAAAGAAATAAAACCTAATATGCCAGAAAGAATAAAGAAGTCATATTCAAAAAGATAATGGCTGAATGATTTTTCCTAATTTAATGAAAAAGTTTTATTCTTAAATTTAAGAGGGACATCAAGTCTCCAACAGGAGAAATAAAAATTAAAAAGGTAGTAAAATTTCAAAATACCTAATACAAAGAGAAGGTCTTAAGCATAGCCAGGGAGAAAAGACATTGACAAAGAAGAGATAGTAGACCAAAAGAAGGATTTTTAGTAGCAAAAATAGAAACCAAAATGGCTGGATTCTGGCTCGTCAAGGATAATGATAGCTACCTAAAACCAAATCTCTCCACAAATACTTCAGAAGCAGTTATGCCAAAAAGAAGAAATAAAACTCACAAAACACATTCCTCAGCATAATTAGAAGACAGAGGGTGCTACAAACTTCAAACCTCTTTAAGCAGAAAAACAGACACCAAATCCAAACAGATCACGCTCTCTTGGCAAGCTTTGGAGAGTAAGGGCCATTCAGGGAAAAAGTATGGAAGAAAAAAGAGGGGAATGAGTGAAGTGCCTAAGATTTATCTAAAATCACTTCTACAAAAAGAGTCTACCCAACATTAGAAAAGACTGAAAAGGATTTCTGGAATTCTAGGAAATGTAGTTGGGAGCCGACTCCACCTTCCTTGCAATTCCTGTAATGGCTGCTTCCTGGAAGGTGGTGTCTCACTGAACCTCTTAGCTTCAGTATCTGGAACTGCAGAAATGGAGTATTTCAAGTCCAATAGAATTATACACTTACTCATTTTTATTAGCCCTGTAGTCTCTGGCCAAGCTCACAGTGGAGCATTAAAAGCTCTTCTTACAGCCTGTGCAATTGCTAAACCCATCTGAACAAGGCAGGGGAGGAAATTATAACCTCTCCTCTGCCAGCAGAGATATGCAGAAT
The DNA here is from genome assembly GCA_004024625.1 of Mellivora capensis. NCBI lineage: Eukaryota > Metazoa > Chordata > Mammalia > Carnivora > Mustelidae > Mellivora > Mellivora capensis. The sequence continues at coordinate 21,407 of PISX010016620.1, forward strand.
TAGTCTTGTTGACATGGGCCCACTCTTCCTATGCTGCTTTTAAGTTCTGGATCTTGTTTGAATTCTCATTCTAAGAAACCAGCTATAAGAAAAAGAAAAGCTGATGAGGCAAGGAGGAAATTTTGAACATGACTGAATAGCTAATTCAGTTCAGGAATTGTTCTGAATGAACATTTTTCTAAAGAAAACTTACTATCCATTGCATTTCCTGGGGTCCCATGTTGGATTAGTTCTCCCTGAACCCCCTTGCACTGAGGGTCAGGATGGTCAGTTCTAGAAAGGTTCTACCTTGGGGGATAATGGTTCTTTGTCTGACATAAGGGAGCAGGAAACATGAAAATACCCTGACCCTTATTTCTTCCAAACAGCAATCTTGGGTTGGGGTAAAGATTCTGCTTAGGAAATCAGAAACTAACTCAGAAATTCCAGGGCCCTTTGCCAATGGACAGGTCTCCCTGAGGATTCTAGGACTGGTCTGATCTGCTTAAACTCCTGAGACCTGGTCAGACTAAGGCAGACTGAAAGAATAGATTGTTCATCTGTTATAGTTAGTCTCCTATCAGTGACCGGTGAGAAGTAGCCTTTACTTCCCTGATGTTGAGAGTCTCCTGGATTTCCTATTACATCCGTGTGTGTGTGTGTGTGTGTGTGTGTGTGTGGTGTGGTGTGTGGTGTGGTGCAGTGAGAGAGATAGCATGGAGCATACAGTAGACTCAGAGGGAGTCAAGAATCAGGAGGTCACATTATAAATGAGCAGTTACTTCACAGCAGAACTTACTGCATCCTCACTGTGGGTCTGATATCAACATAGCCAGTGTCCTCACCTGCTGATGCTGAAGCCCATGGAGAAGGTCAGTGAATAGGTTCACTTCTCCTGTGCTGAAATTTGGCATCTCTCAGAGATGAACACTCACTGCCTCCCTCAGCAATCATGTGTGTTCCAATCACACCGGGGATCTGCACACAGTGGCCATTGATAAGACGTCACAGATATTGACTCAGTTTACTCTGCCTTACAATCTTTCTTTTCTCTAGATGTCAAGCTGTGTCTCTGCTTGCCTAACTAACTCTCTTCAGTTTGTTGCTTCTTTCTCTGTGTCTCCCCTCTGTATTTCCATCAGGCTCTGAGTCTGCCTACCAGCCCTTCTGGCTCTGGCTGAGGGGCAGTTGACTTGGATGAGAAGGCTGGTCTGATTTTGAGGTGACCTGTCTACAAGGCAGAAAGAACCCAGAAACCAGAACAGTTATTCTCAGAGTCACCTGGTTGAAGGTAGAAGGTTCTAAACCCCTAGACTGGGGAATTGGTTCCATTTCATCCAAAGGCATGAGCCATTATGCTTATGTGGTCCTCTCAGTCTGTTTCCTATTTGGCTTTTCATCTTTCTGGGGACTTTTTCTGTCTCTTTTTTTAGCTTACTTTCTGCCTTCACCATGTCCTTCAGCTCCCTCTCTCCTCCCTTTCATCATTTTTCCATCCTCTTTTAGCATGAGGAGGAGAAAGAGCACTGTGCCAGGAGCTAGAAAATTCCTTATGGTTTTAATACTTTATGTTTAAGTGGCCTTGATCCATAGAGGTTTAAGGACACTAAAAGACCATAATTAGAGTCTTGCCTCTATTCCTGTCTAGCTAGATACTTGACAAGTCAGCTTGCTTATTCTTTCCTGAGAATCCATTTCCCCATCTGTTTCTTTTTAAGATTTTATTTATTTATTTGAGAGAGAGAGAGAGCGGCAGAGGGAGAGGGAGAAGCAGGCTCTCTGCAGGGAGCCTCATGCAGGCTCGATACTGGGCTTGATGTCGGGCTCCATCCCAGGACCCCAGGATCATGACCTGAGCCAAAAACAGATGCTTAACCAGCTGAGCCACCCAGGTGCCCCTCCATTTCCCCATCTCAAAGTCCTGTTAGTGACACCTTTTTAGAACACAAAGTTCCTCTCCAGTTGTTGTAAGGAGCATATGAGAGTCACAGAAATGGAAGGGATTGTATAATTATGTCTCTCTCAATATATTCTTGTCTCCTCTTATTTAACTTTCACTTTCCCTATTTGACTTTATCCTCCATTTTCTTCTCAACTGCTTTTTCTTTTATCTGCCTCACAATTTATTTTTCTTTCTCCTTCCCCATTTCTGCTTTTCTCTCAATCCATTTGCCTTCATAAATAGTTTTCCTGTGTATCTGTGCATTTTTCTTCCCTGCTCCTTTGAGAAAAGATTGGTTAATGTTCTCAAAGAGGTTTATAAATATATTACAAAATAAGGTAAATAACATGAAGATTCAGTTTTTCTCATTTCCTCTAAGATCTGAAGAATAAATAAAATTAAAAGGAAGTAGGTCAAGGAGTCAGAGATGGGACTGGAGTTTAATCAGCTATATAAAAGAATTTCCTGATCTAGAAAACCTATTTTTTTAAAGCCATAGTTTCTACCTAGGAATTTTCCATGGCAATGGAATATTGGTTCAAGACCTTAAAAGATCTCTTCCAACATATGAAGTGCAAAGAAGAAAAGATGGGAGAAAAGAAGTAAAAGAGAAGGTAATAAACATGTACTAAGCAATTATTGTCTTTCAGTCACTTTAAGTGTATTATTTCCATTATCATTTTATCTTTATAACATTCAACAAGCCAGAGAGGATATCTCAAATACTATTAGTAAGTGGTAAAACTGAGATGTAAGTATTGGTTTATCTTAATTCCAAACCCTAAGCTTGTTCTATACATCTACCATATATATGCGAGTTTCAGATGTGGATGTTGGATCTCAAAAAGTGACTATTTTGCTTCTTTTTTTTCCCTAAATATTTATTTATTTTTGAGAAAGAGAGAGAAATAGAACAGGGGATAGGGGAGAGGGAGAGAGAATCTCAAACAGATTCTCCACTGAATGTGGAGCCCAACACAGGGCTATATCAAGATCCTGAGATCATGAACAGAGATGAAATCAAGAGTTCAGCTTAACCAACTGAACCGCCCAAGCACCCCTGTTTCACTTCTTAATACTATCTATATCATTCACCAACTAACTCTCTAGTTCAGGACTTTCATATGTGACTATCTCATGTCCCTATCTTTGTGTTTCTGGTTATTTTTACAATCAGTGGAATTTTTCAAGACAACATAAATAACATGTGGTTTACATTAACCATGGCTGCTACTACTTCTTGAAAAGAGCCAGTTTAATGCTCAATTTTGCCCTCATGATTCACAAAGTCTGTATAATTTCCCACAAATAGCCAAACCCTTAATATTTAAGGATTAATCATTCTATGTGTGGCTCAATTGGTCACCATTTCATCTTGTTTTCCTTCTACATTTTGGGAATTTGGGGTCATGAGGCAGTTTTGAGGGTTTATTTAGGAACTTTTTTCAGAAATTGCTTAAATCCCCTTCTAAGAGTAGCCATTGTCAGGAGGAGGAATGTATTCTTGGCTTTATTTGATTTTTGCTTTATATATAGCTTTAATTGTTACTCTGGAGGGGAAACTGTGAACAACTACTAAGTATTTTAGCAGAAAGGATAAGTGGATGTGACATCCATCTAGAATTAAGAAAATAGATTGAAATAAAGATCTAAAATAAGATTATCTGTGCTGTCTCTCACTCCTGTGGATGCCAGGGAAACTTCTTTGTAAATAGAGCTTGTGCTTTTATCTTGTCCATAGTAGTAAAGATCTGTCATGCCAAGCAAGGGCCCCCACACTGTCAGTCAGACCATCATTAGATAAGAAGTGTAGTTCAAGATCTCTCAATTATAGAAATATGGAGACTTTGCAGTGGATCCAGCTATAAGAGGGCAGAATCTATAATAGAGAAAAGGGAAAGAAATCATATTTACCTTGAAAAATGTCTAGATAACATAATAGAAAATATTATTATAATTTAACAAATTTGTTAAGTTTTTCTTTCACATAGTGAAGAAAAGATTGAACATAAATTTCAATTTTTGCTAAGGCAAGAACAATGTATATTGTTCCAAAATAGATGTAGGTTAGATCTAGCCAGGCATTTAATATCAGTATTTCTTTTAATTCCCATAAAAAGTTCCAAAAGCTATTTAGTTATTAATTCTACCATGGCCCAAAGATAGCAAACTAAGTATCCTAAGACCTATTCTACTATGAGCCTAATGGTTAATTTCCACAATGACAAGTTGGGGTTTATTAAATTTGTAACATCTTATATGTAATTAAATGACCAGACATTTTCTATTTTTGCATTTGTTTATGGGTCTTTTTTTTTAATATTAACATCTAAGAAAATCATCTCAGAATATGGTTGTCTGAAGTTGGTATGTCTAAAAATTTTTTAATTTGTTAAACTTTGGTTAATTATACTATAAGTCTCACCTTTCTAAATTCTCTTTAATTATTTGAAAGATATTTTTAGACATCTCAAGATTCTTTTAGCCAAAGCTATTTCCAGTTTCTTTTCTCAATTCCAGTAGAATAGAAGCATCATGAGGACAAAAATCTTGATCTCTTGCTATTTCCCAAGTGTCTAAAACAGGGCCTGGCCTATAACAGGGTCTTAATAAGTATTTGTTGAGTGAATGAATAAGTTAGATATTTATTAAGTTGGTTTATCCCTTTTTAATATTATCAATATATTTTAATTACATACATGTGTTACTATATATTAATTAAACAAACTAGTACTACACAGTGTTTGCTCAGTTTAAGAGGAGTATCTATACTCTAAGAGTAAGAAGGTATAATGGATAAATGAGAAGTGTGTTTTCTTTGGTGCACTTTATGACAGCTTAAATCATAGAATAATAATATTACACATAATATCACTTTCTACCTTGAAAATGTATATAAAGAAATATGTAAAAGTAAAGTATGCTGAGTTTTAAATAAATGGAAAGTAGAGAAAAGCATTAAAAATAAATATTTTATAGTGCTATCATCTATAAGCAGACATCCAACATTTTCATGAACTTCCTTCTAATGTTTTCCCAATGCAAAGGAAATTTCTTTTTTATTAATGTAGTGAGAGTTCCAAATATACTGGCTTGTATTTTGCTTTTTGTTTCACTTAAAATTATAAGTATTTCAACATTATTACACAGAGTTCATAAACATAATTTTAATGACTACATATTATTTCATTAAATTTTCAATAATATAACCATTCCCATACTATAGCTTATTTTTTGCTATTATAATTTATAATTTTGTTTACAAAGCTTTTTCTCTATTGGTAGTTAATTTCTTAGAGTCAAATTTTTAAATAGTTTAATCTATTCACATTTAGCAAACTTATATAGCACTATGTGCCAGGCACTATTCCAAAAACTTCACAACTATTGATTCATTTAATCCTCATAATCCAATAAAGTACTATCACTATTATTCTCATTTTAGAAGAAACTGAGGCATGTTAATTTAAGCCAACTCAGTTTACACAGTTGCTAAGTGGCAAAGCCAGGATTTAAATCCAGATCATTAGACTCCAAGGTTTGTATTTTTAAAGGGACTTTACATTAAAGGGAATTAACATTCTTAAACTGCCAAACTTCTTTCCAACCAAGAATGGAATACCATTTCTCCAGCACTGATGTTATCATTTCAATGTTTTTGGTTTAATGGATCAGGAATGGTATCTGATTGTTCTGAAACCATTGCTTGATTACTAATGAGTTTCCACTTCTATGAGCTAAGAGTTCATATCCTTTTATTTCTCTCTCTTTTTCATCTTTCTCTAGATTCATCATGGTGTTTTAATCCTTTTATCTCTTAACATTCTGGTGTTTTTGATGAGCTTTTTACATAATAAGTTTAATATGTTGTTGCCTCTTGTAATTGCATGTTTTTTGAAGCAGGTATTTGTTAAAAATAAATACGGTAGCTTTTTTTGTTGTACCAAAGGTTCCCATTTGATGTAAAAATCTAAGATCTATCTTCCTCTTCATGATTTCTTTTATGACTTAGACAGTCTTGAAGTTCAAATTCCTTTAGTGGTCAGAGAGTGCAATGGCATGGCAGTGGGGAGTCTTGGGACTGGAGGGACTTGAGGCTTGTGCTAACAGAGACCTGCACTAAACTCCAATTAGTTGTTGATGAGATTAGGCACAGTGCAGCAAGATCTTCTGATTATTTTTCCTGGAGAAGCTAAAATCTAGATTTCTATGTGAGATATCTTTCAGAGAATAATGTAGGCTTAATAAAAAACATCTGCATGGGCCAAAGGGCTGATGATTTATCACATTTGGTTCAGAAGTTCCTCTTCATTCAAAATTCAATTCTATTTTCTTCCAGTTTTTCTGTGAGTTTTTGAAATATATTCAAAATTCTTATGGAACTATAATGAGGTTGTGGTGTGAAGCATCTAGTTGCTTTCTTAAACTAAAGGAAAGAGATTAATTTATATTTCTTTTCTCTTTTCCTCAAGTTCGTCTTTCATTTTTGGAAAGCAGAAGGACCAATGAAGTAATGAAATATTAAATGTTATGATGGTGTTGTCTCTAATTATAAAAGAATAATTTTCACTTTTTTCCTATATGATGGACTTATATCAAATGTTCCCATTTCCTGATTAATACAATATAATATGCTTGTTGGAAATTAAGGAAGAAGGGTCTGTATATAAATTAGAATTTAAAACTCCTTGAAATGCTCCAAAGAGAACTAATTTGAAGGGGACAAGCACACAGAGTAATGCAAAATTTTCAGAGGATTAAAATAATCTAACTGTATATTAAATATTGCAAATTGGAAAAAATACGAATTTCAAGCAGATTTCAATTTGTGGATTACATAGTTAGAAAATGATCACAAAAATTACAGCTTAAATATTCATTTCCTTCTTCAAAAATCATTAATCAAAAGTTTACTCTGTGTTGGAGAACCAGTAGATATTTTTGTCCCACATTTGAAGTCCCTGTAGTTATTTTTCCCTCACTATTTTGATCCTGAGATTGATTCTATGTTAATGAATACAAAAATTTAAATCAGAATTATATCAGCACCAAATTCATATAAACTATTGATATGAAATTACACTTAATAATTAATTCCATTAACCTGAATTAATCTCTTAATAAATTTTCTAATATAGTACATAAGATATCTCCAATTTTGTTATGAGGGAAGATTGGGGGATGAGGTAACTGGGAGATGGGCATTAAGGAGGGCACTTGGTATAATGAGCACTGGGTGTTGTATGCAACTGATGAATCACTGAATTCTACCTCTGAAACTAATAATATGCTATATGTTAATTAACTGATTTTAAATAAAATAAAAATAAAAACTATAAAAAACACTAAATTATTTTCATCCAGACTAATTCATTTATGTTTAACTTATCAAACAGTTCTGTTATCAGCTTTTGCCCAAATCAAATTTTACATAATAGCTTCTGCTACTAGGGGTTTCCTCTTGTGGGAATTATTTTTATCCAGTCCCATTTTCCCAGGTCAAAATTTATAGATCTTACCACATCCAGTTTTGCCTATTTTCAGTTTTATTTTTATATTGATTATTTCTGTCAGTTTTATTTGGTATTTATTTCTTAGCTAATCCATGATAAAATTGTTAAATATCTCAGTACTGGTCTATTCCCAAGAACTGTTATAAAGCCAATTTAATTCTTCTAATTATTTTGAGAGCCTTGTATAAACTGTACACAGCACTTGTGGCTCAAAGAGAAGATAGTGTTGGATGGTGACAGATGGGAGGTACACCTGTGGTGAACATAGCATAACATGGAGAAGTGTTTAATCATTATGTTGTATAGCTGAAACTAATGTAATATCATGTGTCAAAAAAGAAAAAAGAGAGCAAACAATAGAATAAAAGAGGTTACCTCTAAAAAAAAAAAAATAAGCTATTTTCACGGCACCTGGGTGGCTCAGTATGTTACATCTGCCTTTGGCTCAGGTCATGATCCCAGAGTTTTGGGATAGAGCCCCACCTTGTCAGGCTCTCTGCTCGGTGGGGAGCCTGCCTCCCTCTCGCAATCCCCCTGCTTGTGCTTGGTTGCTTGATCTCTCAAATAAATAAATAAAATCCTCAAAAAAAATTAAGCTACTTTCAGTAAAAGAAATTGGGGGAGGAGAGATAGGTTATTGGGGAAAGCTTTGTTGAGGAGGTGGCATATGATCAGCATCACAGAAAATAAGAAAGAATTTACCAGATGCCAATAAGGGTGAAGGGCATTACATAGAAAACAACCAGCGTGTGTGAAAACATGGAGGCAAGAAGGAGTGGAGTGTGTGTATAGGAGGCACCAACTAATAACAATGAACAGATGGATGGGTTTGTGTACAGTAAATAGTAACTGCAGAATAGGGTGCATAAAGGTGGTGGAGGAGGTTGAAATGAGAGAATGAAAGGCTAATTGGATATGGAGGTGAGTAAGAAGCAGAAGAGGTCACCCAGTCTCCTACTTAAGTGAGTGGATGTGTCTTGATGCTATTAATCAAGAAAGCAAACAGAAGGACATGTAGACTCCAGTCCACTTTTTGCTTTTGGACCATTTTGAGCTGAAACAAGACCTGATGTTCTGGTAGCTGTCCTAATTCCAAAGATCACAGAAAAGGTTTTTCATTACTCCTTGGTCAGTCACTTTGATGCTTGCAAATCCCTCATTAAAAATCAATAAAGTCAACCAGAGAAAGACAATTATCATATGAGTTCCCTGATAAGAGGGAGACAAACCATAAGAGACTCTTTTTTTTTTTTTAAAGATTTTTAAAATTTACTTGAGAGAGAGAGAGAGAGAGACAGCGCAAGAGGGGAGAGGGTCAGAGGGAGAAGCAGACTCCCTGCTGAGCAGGGAGCCTGATGCGGGACTGGATCCTGGGACTCCAGGATCATGACCTGAGCTGAAAGCAGTTGCTTAACCAACTGAGCCACCCAGGCACCCACCATAAGAGACTCTTAATCTCACAAAACAAACTGAGGGTTGCTGGAGAGGGTGGTTGAGTTATGGACATTGGGGAGGGTATGTGCTATGGTGAGTGCTGTGAAGTGTGTAAGCCTGAGGATTCACAGACCTGTACCCCTGGGGCAAATAATACATTATATATTAATAAAAATAATTAAAAAATCAATAAGGTATGCCTTGTCTTAATTTTACTACTCTTGCTGCACTTACCTCCATTCCTATCAGTCAGCTTGTAGGAGTTGGAGAACAGCTGGTTGCTGTATTTGAATAAGGGTATTTTCAGATTGTTCTTTCTTAACCTTTTAAATCTCTCTTTTCAGTGTTCTGATTCAACTGCCTCCTTAGTATATAACTCTTTTGTTTCAGGAAGTATCTGATCAGCCTGTCAGCCAAGGGTATATACACATTCAATTTTTTAAAAATGCAAAATGTGCTTATTTAGTACTTATCACACTTTCCTTCATGTCTCCAATTGATTTCTTCTTTAGTTGTTACTTTTCTTATTTCTGGAAACTTTAAAGGTAATGAAGAAATAAGGATAGCAAAGCATGGTAAAAGGTCTCATGAATATTCAGCTTGAAGGAAAAGACTAAAATGGCTAATAAATGTATTCAAATTTCAAAGGGATTTCCCCCTCCACATGTACAATAAATTGTTCTCTACCAGATTAAATTCAAAGAATGAAAAATATAACCATAAGGAAATGTGGGTTATAATATATGTGTTTGTGCATGTGTATTCCTGACTAAATGGGATGTTAATTAATGGCATAACCTGCAAGAGGTAGTAACATCTCTGCCCTAGGCACCTTGGTATTGTGGAAAAGGTATTCTAAGAACTTTAAAGGCCTGGTCTGAGTTTCATTGCTTTCATTTAATAGCTATAGGATCTTAAGCAAGTTACTTTAGCTCTCTGAGCCTCAGTTTCCAGATCTGTAAAATGGAGGTAGTATCTACCTCACAGGATTTTTTAAAAGAGTTAAATGGGATAGTATATGTGAATATGCTTTATAAACTATAAATTGCTATAAATTTACCCATATCTGAGTAGACATTCATTTGGAATTATTTAAGAGATTATATGTGAGGGATTATATAAACTTACAAGGGCACTATCTTTTCCAGAGAGGACCCCACCATCAGATGCTCTCCCTGAGCTGGCCCATCCTCAGGCTCCATGAGACTGTCTTTCTTACCTGTTGCAGTGATTTGGTGACAGAAAGTCCATTTAGAGCCATAGCAACAGAATGAGGTAAGACAGTTTCCAAAGATTGTCCCATTTTGTGTATGTACCATAAGATATGTAACCAGGGCCCAACTGCAGGATATTTATTTCTAGAATGAAGATGGAGAGTGGGGTCAGAGTATTTCCTGTAACATTACTCCCTCCTAAAGGGAGAAATTTATGTAGAAATTCTGGCCTCCCTATGGGTTGAGGCAGAAACATAAAAAGAGGAGAAATTCACCCTACTCCCAGAAATATCTTCTGCAAATAATGATAATTCTGTCCTTTCCTTTTCATTCCAGTGATGTACTGGAGCCAGTTGGTACCAGCTCTCAAGAGCCAGTTGTTAATTTTCAGGAGTTTTAAGAACTGGTGTCAAACACATCTGTTATAAACAAATTATATAAACTTACTACTAAATAAATTATATTTAAAAACAAAGGTAATGCTAAAAATTCATCATTTCCTAAGGTTTTTTTACTACATTTTACTATTATCTATGCTCTCAAGGTTATTTACATCTATTATATCTGTATGGTTGTAAAAATTATATAATAAGAATCTAATGAGCATCCTTTCCTAAAACATGTTTAGTAGTGTCACATTTCTAGCTTGACATAGATCATGGTGGAAGTATTTACTCTATGGAAACTGGCAAATGCTACAAATCAGAGCCCCTCCCAGAGCCATCTGTTAAACACTTACCAATACACCACTCCTTTAATTCATTTGTCATATGCTTTGGCTAGTACTTGTAAGGCATTCAAAACCCTGAAGGTGTGTGTGTAGTTGACAATGAAGCTTCTGGAATCAGACTCCCCAGATCGGGATTCAAGCTTCACTGTTTATTTACTGTGTGATATTGGGCAAATTACTGACTCTTTCTGTGAGAGTAAAAGAGAGATTATCTACCCCGTGTATTATTTTGAAGTTTAGAACACTTATTACTTAAAGCACATGTAAAACAAACAATACCTAATACATAGTATGCATTATAATTATTATAATTTAGATAAATTTTGAAATCATAACATGAAAGCTTCTTTTTAATCCCATTTTACTAAAGATTTTTAAAAATCTTTAGTAATTGAATTTTATCAAATGTCTTAACATCTCTTGATTAGAAGTTTTTCATCTCTGACATATTAATACCATGAGTTATATTAGTAGAATTCCTCATATAAGGAAAATCTTAAATCCCTGGAATAAATTTCACTTGGTCATAGTGTACTATTCTTTGAATGCACTGATGAATTCTATTTGCTAATAATTTGTTTTGCCTACTTCATTACTAATAAATTATCTTGGTCACAATTTTCTTTTGTGTACTTTTTTTAGGGTTTGTTACTAGTGGTTTGATGACTTTGTAAAAATAATCAGGAAGCTTTTATTTTTGGTAGCCTTCAAAAATATCTCATCCCTATAAGATTAGAAAGAACTTACCTAAGGAACTCTCACAACCTGGCACTATTTGGTCATAACTCTTTGTAAATTTTCTCTATTTTAATAATTATCAAATTTGGCTACACATTGGACTTACCTGGGGAACTTTAAAAATATTCAATGACTAAGCCCTTTCAATACATTCTGCTTTAATTTGTCTGATGTGCAGCCTGAGCATGGGGATATCTTATTTTATTAATTTTAATTCCAGCATCATTAATGCACAGTGTTATATTAATTTCAGGTGTACAATATTGTGATTCAACAACTCTATACATTAGTCAGTGCTCATCATGTTAAGTGTACTCTTAATCCCCCTCACGTTTTTCACCCATTCACCTATCTACCTCCCCTCTGATACCCAGCAGTTTGTTCTCTATAGTTAAGAGTCTGTTTTTTGGTTTATCTCTTTTTTCTTTGTTTTGTTTCTTCAATTCCACTTATAAGTGAAATTATATAGTATTTGTCTTTCTCTGACTGACTTATTTCACTTAGCATTAAATCCTCTAGTTCCATGTTGTTACAAATGACAAAATTTCATTCCTTTTTATGGAAGAATAATATTCCATTGCGTATATAGACCACATGTTCTTTACCCATTCATCTATTGATGGCCACTTGGTATGCTTATATCCACTTATAAGTGTATCATTAGTTTCAACTGTAGAGTTCATTTATTCATCCCTTACACATTACACCCAGTGCTCATTACATCATGTTTCCTCCTTAATGCTCATCACCTACCCATTACTCCATTCTCCCACCTACCTCCCCTCCAACAACCCTCAGTTTGTTTCCTATAATTAAGAGTCTCCTTGGGTTTGTCTCCCTCTCTGACTTCATCTTATTTTATTTTTCCCTCCATTCCCCTATGATCTTTTGTTTTGTTTATTAAATTCCACATATGAAAACAACCTGAGGGTTTTGAAGGGGCAGGGGGTGGGAGGTTGGGGGAGCCAGGTGGTGGGTATTGTGGAGGGCACGCATTGCATGGAGCACTGGGTGTGGTGTAAAACTATGAACTCTGTTACGCTGAAAAGAAATTAAAAAAAAAAATTCCACATATGAGTGAAACCAGGATAATTGTCTTTCTCTGATTGACTTATTTCACTTAGCATAATACCCTTCAGTTCCACCCACATTGTTGCAAATGGTAAGATTTCATCCTTTTTGATGGCTGAGCAATATTTCACTGTATATATATGTACAATATCTTTATCCATTCATCTGTCAATGGACATCTGTGCTTTTTCCATAGTTTGGCTAACGTGGTCATTGCTGCTATAAACATTGGGATGCAGGTGCCCCTTTTGATCACAGTGTTTCTAACCTTTGGATAAATACATAGAAGTACAGTTGCTGGATTATAGGGTACTGTTACTTTTAACTTTGTGAAGAATCTCCATACTGTTTTCCAGAGTGGCTGTGCAAGACTGCATTCTCACCAACAGTGTAAGAGGGTTTCCCTTTCTCTGCATCCTCACCAACACTTGTTGTTTCCTGACTGGTTAATTTTAGTCATTCTAACTGGTGGGAGGTGGTATCTCATTGTGGTTTTGATTTGTATTTCCCTGACGCTAAGTGATATTGAGCATTTGTTCATGTGTCTTTTGGACATTTGGATGTCTTCTTTGGAGAAATGTCTGTTCATGTCTTCTGCCCATTTCTTGATTGCATTATTTTTTGGGTGTTAAGTTTGATAAGTTCTTTTAGATCTTGGATACCAGCCTTTTATTTGATATGTCATTTGCAGATATTTTCTCCCATTCTGTCAGTTGCTTTTTGGTTTTGTTGACTGTTTCCTTTGCTGTGCAAAAAGCTTTTTATGTTGATGAAGTTCCAAAAGTTCTTCTTTTGCCTTTATTTCCCTTGCCTTTGTAGACGTGTCCAGAAAGAAGTTACTGCAGCAGATATTGAAGAGGGTGATGCCTGTGTTCTCCTCTAGGATTTTGATGGATTCCTGTCTCACATTAGGGCTTTCATCCATTTTTGAGTCTATTTTTGTGTATGGTGTAAGGGAATGGTCCAGTCTTATTCTTCTGCATGTAGCTATCCAATTTTCCCAACACCATTTATTGAAGAGGCTGTCCTTTTTTCACTGGATGTTCTTTCCCACCTTTTTGAAGATTAGTTGACTATAGAGTTGAGGGTCAATTTCTGGATTTTCTGTTCTGTTCCATTGATCTGTGTGTCTTTTGTGCCAGTACCATATTGTCTTTATGATTCTTTTAATTTACTTAATTTTGCTTTTGTTTTTTAGTATTTTCTAGATGTTCTATAATGAACAGGCATTACTTTTATAGTAAAGAGAGGGGAAAATGTGCAGTTAGAAATATCAGTCATTTTTTTCTCTGACATTTCTGCTCTCTAGTTTAAGTTCTATTCATTGAGATTACATAGAAAAAGAAAATTCACTCTTCTAGATGCAGAACCCATTAAGATTTATTTATAAACTTACTTTTTATTTATTTGTGTTTCAAGTTTTTAATTTGAGTTCTAGTTAGTTAACGTATAGGGTAATATTGGTATCAGAAGTAGAATTTAATGATTCAACACTTACATATAACATGTAGTACTCATCACAAGTGTTTTCTTAATATTTAAATGGACCTCTCAGATTCTCTTTGAGTCTTTTTTTTATTACATTATGTTAGTCACCATAAGTACATAATTTGTTTTTGATGTAGTATTCCATGGTTCATTGTTTGTGTTTAACACCCAGTGCTTCATATGTGCTGTCCTTAATACCCATCACCGAGTCTTCTTTAAAGTTTCCCTCTAAATGTTGTGACCTGGTTCCCAGATCTTTCACCACTGGCATTTTCAGTGCCCATGACTCTTCTGAGACTCACATGGAATGTACTAAAATTCCTTTCTTTTTCATTCCTTTGTCCTCAAACTGTTTTTATACAACTAGGTAGTGTCTATACACAATGATCTCTTATGTACTTTTCCTGTCCTCCCTCTTCAAGCAGACCACAGATGGTGGGCCTAAGGAACAGCAGTACAGTGGCAGAGTTTATCCTCGTGGGCTTTGAGCAGAGCTCCTCTTCCACTCGGGCATTGCTCTTTGCCCTCTTCCTAGCCCTCTACAGCCTTGCCATGGTCATGAATGGCCTCATCATCTTCATCACCTGGACAGACCCCAGGCTCAACAGCCCCATGTACTTCTTCCTTGGCCACCTGTCCTTCCTGGATGTCTGCTTCATCACCACCACCATCCCACAGATGCTGATCCACCTGGTGGTCAAGAACCACATTGTTTCTTTTGCCTCCTGCTTGACCCAGATGTATCTGGTTTTTGGTGTAGGTGTGGCTGAGTGCATCCTTTTAGCTTTTATGGCCTATGACCGTTATGTTGCCATCTGCCACCCACTCAGCTATGCCCAAATCATGAGCCGGCAGGTCTGTGTGAAGCTGGTGAGTACTGCCTGGTTCTTCGGGCTGATCAATGGCATTCTGCTTGATTATATGACATTTCATGGTCCATTCTGTAGAGACAACCACATAGAAAACTTCTTCTGTGAGGCCCCCATAGTGATCGCTCTGTCTTGTGGAGACCCTCAGTTTAGTCTGAAGACAATCTTTGCTGATGCCATCGTGGTGCTGCTCAGCCCCATGGTCCTCATTGTCATCTCCTATGCACGCATCCTGGCCTCCATCCTTGGCAGAGCCTCCTCCTCAGGTCGTGGAAAGACCTTCTCTACTTGTGCCTCCCACTTGACTGTGGTCATCTTTTTCTACACCTCAGCCATGTTCTCTTATATGAACCCTCGGAGCACACATGGCCCTGACAAAGATAAGCCTTTCTCCCTTCTCTACACCATCATCACCCCCATGTGCAACCCCATCATCTATAGTTTTCGAAACAAGGAAATGAAGGGGGCCATGGTGAGGGCCCTTGGGAGGGCCAGCCTGGCCCAGGCAGAGTCTGTCTAATGGGAAGCTTCCTGGAAGAGAAGCTCCCTCCCAGAGCCCTGACAACTGGGTAACTCTCCCATGCTGAAAGGCTCTAGGAAAGAACATTCATAGATTTCTTCCTACAGGCATCAGACTCAGAAGATCCTGATGATGTCTAATGCTCATCTGTCTGATTTACACTCAGTGTAGATTGATCCTTCCAAATTCCTCTTACTGATACATGTTCATGATTGGAGGGACAAGCATAATGAAGTGGAAATGTTTATTACAAAATTGGGGGTTAGGTAGTAGGCTCCTCAGGAGAAGGAAGTAATAGGATGACCAGTCCATTCTTTGGAGCATTTCTTTCCAAGGTAAAGGCAAATAGCAGGAGCTCCATCTTAAGGAAAAGAGCCTACTGAAAGCCATAAGGGAAACAAAGGGATGTATAGAAGTTAGGGGAAAAGCAGTAGGTGGGAGAAATATGCTAAGAGGTGTGTGATGTTATCCCTATATGGTGGCATCAAAATTATCCAAGAAGTTCCCAGAAAAAATAAGAATGGCTGAAGAGGACTGTATTACTCCTCAAAGGAAGCAAGAGGAGGAGGTATATGCCAAATGCATGTGAATTATTAATGGGGAAGTGGGAGGGCAGAAGCAAGAGCAGGAAGTCTGAGGAGAGCACCCACTTCCTCAGACTGTGAACTGGGAGTGGTAGCTATAGAACAAAATCTCCTGGAGTCAGGGAAGCTTCCCATGACATCTGCGTTTTATAAGAATATAAAAAGAGCACTTTAACTTATTTGTGCATTTGTCAGCTTCCACTGGAAGATGTTGTCACTGGCCTGGATGCATGCTATACAATTTAAATGTTTCCCTTTCTTCATGAAGATTCCTCCCTATGTCTTGTTTTATTTATAATACACTACATTTCCTGGGATGCTGTTCACATCCTTCTTTCTCCCCTACCCCAGTCAGTTACCTAATGTCTTAGCTCAGGGGTTCTCAGCAGGGATGATCCCCGCCGCCCCCCCCCCCCCCCCCCCCCCGCCACAGGAGATATTTGGCAATATCTGAAGACATTTTCTAGTTGTCACAAAAGAAGGAGGGTGTGTGCTACTGACACCTAATAGGTAGAGGCTAGGGGTGCTGCAAACATCCTACAATTCACAGAACAGCACCCACAGTAAAGAATTATGCAGCTGAAGGAATCATTAGTGCTGAGCTTGAGTAATCCTGGTCAGGAGATGAAGTATTAAAAGAGCAGAATGAGGCAGATGATGAGAGGTATTGATATGGGAAAAGAAGAGGCAGTAGGGAAACCAAGAATTTAGAATTCAGAATTCTATCTACAAAGACATTTCTAGTTTACTGTGAGCAAGCTTTCTGCTGGCACTGCCATGGCAACAATCTATGTAAGTACTTGTGATAAAACCTGCTCTAAAACCTGGGTGTTTGTCTCTATCTGAGCCTACTTCTACTCCAGTTTTCCCAAGTTATACCCAGTCATGCCCTCCCGCCTGCCCACAAGCATGGACACCTACTTAAGTTCTGCCCCTTTCCTCTCTTACTTCAACCCAAACTTCATTCACCCAGCAGTCATCTTTACCTTGTTCCCATCAGTCTCACATTCCTGCCCAGCTAAATCCTAACATTCATCACATTTGCTCATTTGCAGTAGGACTCCTGCACATGCCATTTAGTGCAACCCATGAAAACCATGTGGGAATAATTATGGGAATACTTCCTACAATGTCAACATTTTTCTCATTGACTTTATCAATCTCCTCCTTTTTCCAGTGCTTATATTTCCCCACCCATGTGTTCCATTTGTTTGAAAGGTCCACTCTACCTTCTATGTGTGCTAGATACTTTCTTTTGCCCCTTTAGAATGAAATACACACATTTTCCCTCTGGTCTCTGTCCTGGTAGATAGACCTCTGTTAGCTGCCTCAGTGGGTTTTGTTGCCTCTACATACTGGTCAGGTTTAGCTCGTAAGGGCTACTTAGTAGGATAGAGGACGGCAGGAGAAGAAGGAGTAAGGATATTTATTCTCCTGCTCCATCTCTGATATCCCAGAGTTACTGTCAGGTGGCCTTCTATAGCTCCCTTCCCTGTCCCCATAAGGTGGTACCTGCTCCCTGCTCTTGAGAGCCCAGGATGATTCACCATCCCTTTTGATTTCCCTTAATCCTTCCACATCCTGGTAAGCACCCTCATTAGTCTTATTTGGTGTGCCAACCATTTCCTTCCAGCCCACTGACTGACCTAGTAACAGGTACCAGGTATATATTACCAAACACAAATTGAAAATGTCTCAAAATAGACCATATACTAGTCCATAAAGTAAATCTCAAAACATTCCAAAGATATGAAGTCGGGGCACCTGGGTGGCTCAGTGGGTTAAGCCTCTGCCTTCGGTTCAGGTCATGATCTCAGGGTCCTGGGATGGAGCCCCGCATCAGGCTCTCTGCTCAGCAGGGAGCCTGCTTCCTCCTCTCTGTCTCTGCCTGCCTCTCTGCCTACTTGTGATGTCTATCTGTCAAATAAATAAATAAAATCTTTAAAAAAAAAAAGATATGAAGTTACACAGACCAAATTCTCTGACCATAGTGAGGTTAAATGAGAAAGGAGTATCAAAACAATAATTAGAATGAAACTCTTATGGTTGGAAATTAAGAAACATTATTGTAATTAATATACCTCCAAGGAATGAATATAAGACTACTCCAACATGGAAAGAGTAAAGAGCTTGGAAGTAAAAGGCTCGCACTCCCATCCTCACCAATGAATAGGGGTAAACAAAGGGAAAATCAGCAACACTTCTTAGATCTATCAGAGAATTGAAGTTGCAGGTGAAACCACCACCCCCAAAACTGGAAGACAGGTGAACACAGAAAATCATAGCTCTCTGGGAGTAGAATATGCAACTGGAGCCTGGTCAGATTACATAAAGGGATATTGACCAGTTATTAGAGACTGAGAATGGACTAACTTCAGAGATAAAAACTCAGGGCTTGCCCTCAGAGGAGCCCTCATAGTTTCATGAGTTTTACTTCCAGCAGCCCAACTCTGGTCATGATGACAATGAGGAAAAAAAAATCCCCTTGTGCTTTAGCCCGGGGAAGGGACAAGCTAGCATTTGAAATAAGCCCAGAGAACACTGTTTACCATCAAGGAAAACTATTTTGATGAGAATCTAACAAATTAGGGGAAGGATCCATGAAACAACAACAACAACAACAAAAGACAAAACAAAACAAACAAAAATGCTGAGAGGGGCCTGTGAAGGTTGTTACATCCCGAGGACACAGGCTCACTGTAAGACTGAGGCCTAATCATAGAACTGTGGAATGCTTCCATTCCCCTCTACCTTACCACCACATCAATAAGGCTGTAGAATTTCAAGGATCACAGCTGAAAGAGCTGTAACACTCAGACCCTATTTAAGAAGGAGTTTATAGAGAAACAAAAAAGATAGCAAAGGAGACAAAAGCAAGGACAGGTGAGGAAATTTTAGCCTCTGACACAACTATAGAAAACATTAAACACAATCTAAAGCCTAACACAAACACACACACCCCCCCCCACCACCACCCCCCCCCCAAGGCTTATTTACCTTAGTTCCTTCTACCTGATACCTCGTGTCAGGCTTTCAACACAAAAATGGATTATGGTAATAATTACAAAAATTTGCAAGCCCCAAATTAGTAATGAAACTACTTACAATTTTGTGGGATGTACCTGGAGCAATACTTTCTTTTATTAGGAAAAAAAAGAAGTGTTAAAAAGTAATAAACTGGGGCGCCTGGGTGGTTCAGTGGGTTAAAGCCTCTGCTTTCAGCTCAGGTCACGATCCCAGGGTCCTGGGATCGAGCCCCACATAGGGCGCTCTGCTCCTCAGAGAGCCTGCTTCCTCCTTTCTCTCCCTGCCTGCCTCTCTTGCCTACTTGTAATCTCTGTCTGTCAAATAAATAAATAAAAAATCTTAAAAAAAAAAAAGTAATAAACTAAGCTACCAACTCAATCCCAGAATAATAGATTATGCAAGGTACATAGAAGAAATAAAAATGCATACAATAGATTGATTCAAACAAATCCAGAGATTGATGAAATTGATAGAAGAAATTAATAATTTCACAGGTCTGTGGCATGACTGATCAAAAATAAATGAACTTAAACAATACTAAGACTGAAAGAGGCCCATAACTACAGATGTTACACAATGAATTATAAGAGGCCTTCTGTTTCTGATATTGATGGACCGTGTAATTTGGATCAGCTATCTCACTCAGAACAGCAAAAGCTGGACAAAATATTTTAAACCATCACTTGAAAGAACTAAAGCATTAAACAGGCAGTGAAGAATTTGGGAGCTAAGACCCAGGAACAGTCAGTCTACATTTAAGTATATCTAGGAAGGGCTGATAAGAGGATTAGTAAAGTGGGAGGTATGTCACAAAGATGATGAAAGAAGGAATAGATAGAGCAAATGCACTATCTGAAGAGAAAATAGCCAAGATTTTTCCAAAACTTAAGAAGACATCAGTGCACAAATTACAAAAGCCCTAAGTATACCATAATATGTTACTTGTAAAAAGAAATACACACATAGGCACACCATTAGGACATCTGAAAATGAGGGACTCAGAGAAAAAAAAAAACCAGCTGCCTGAAGAAAAGGACAGATTCCCTTCAAAAGAAGCACAATTAGATTGACAGCTGTCTTCTCAACAATGAAAGTCAAAATATAAAATTTATCTTATGTAAAACTCCATTGTAGCAGACTAGAGAGGAGCTGCAAGTCAAAGAAAGAAAATGCTCCAGCTGGCCTGGAAGAGAGCATACATGCATATTGTAAACTGCCTGGGCATCCGTGTGGCAAGCAATTGCAGGCAGCCTCCAGGAGCTGACAGCAACGGCTGACTGACAGGCACCAAGGACATGAGTACCTCATTGATACAACTGCAAAGAATATAGATCTTGCCAATAACCAGTGAGCTTGGGAGAGAACCCTGAACCTCAGATGAAAATCATAGCCTGGTTGACACCTTGCTTTCAGCCTGGTGAGACCCTGAGCAGAATACCTAGCTAACTATACCCAGACTCCTGACCCAAGGAAATTGTAAAATAGTTTTCTCCAAAGAAGACATTCACATGGCCGACAGACATATGAAAAGATACTGAACATCACACATCATCAGGGAAATTCAAATTAAAACTACAATGAGATATCACCTCACATCTATCAGAATGGCTAACATCATACCCACCACCAGGCTTAAAAATGGCTAACATCAAAAACACAAGAAACAAGTGTGGTAAGGATGTGGAGAAAAAGGAACCCTCTTGCACTGTTGGTGGGAATACAAACTGGTGCACCAACTGTGGAAAACAGTAAAGACGTTCCTCAAAAAGTTAAAAGTAGAGCTGCCCTACAATCCAGTAATCCCACCATTGGGTATTTACCCCAGAAATACAAAAACACTAATTCATATAGATAATGCATTATAAGGAGGATACATGCAGGGATAATACATGTTTCTATCAGCATTATTTACAATAGCCAAATTATGGAAACATCCCAAGTGTCTATGGAGAGATGAATGGATAAAGAAGTTGTGGTATATATATGCAATGGAATATTATTCTGCCATAGAAAAGAATGAAATTTCCCCACTTGCAACAACATGATTGGAGCTAGAGAGTATAATGCTAAGTGAAATAAGTGAAATACATCAGTCAGAGAAAGACAAATGCCATGCTTTCACTAAGGGTGGAATTTAAGAAACAAAAAAAGAGCAAAGATTAAAAACATTTTTTAAAGGAGACAGGCAAACCAAAAAACAGACTCTTAGCTATAGAGAACAAACTGATGCTTACCAGAGGGGAGGTAGATGGAGTGATGGGTAAAATAGGTGATGGGGATTAGAAGTGCACTTGTGATGAGCACTGGGTGATATGTCACCATGTGGTACTAAATGGTATCATCACTCTATGGAACACCTGACTCACTCTATGATACACCTGAAACTAAAATAAAACTGTACATTAGCTATACTGAAATTTTAATTTTATTTTTTAAGTTTTATTTTATTTTTTCAGTGTTCCAAGATTTATTGTTTATGCACCACACCCACTGCTCCATTCAATACGTGCCCTCCTTAATACCCACCACCAGGTTCACCCATCCCCCCACCCCTCTCCTCTCCAAAACTCTCAGTTTGTTTCTCAGAGTCCACAGTCTCTCATGGTTCATCTCCCCCTCCGATTTCCCTCAATTTACTTTTCCTTTCCTCCTCCTAATGTCCTCCATGTTATTCCTTATGCTCCACAAGTAAGTGAAACCATATGATAATTGACTCTCTCTACTCGACTTATTTCACTCACCATAATCTCCTCCAGTCCCATCCATGTTGATACAAAAGTTGAATTTAAATTTTTTAATTTAATTTATTTTCAGTGTAACAGAATTCATTATTTATGCACCACATCCAGTGCTCCATGCAATGCATGCCCTCCATAATACCCACCACCTGGCTCCCCCAACCTCCCACCCCCTACCTCTTCAAAACCCTCAGGTTGTTTTTCAGAGTCCATAGTCTCTCATGGTTCATCTCCCCCTCCAATTTCCTTCCATTCCCTTCTCCTCTCCATTTCCCCATGTCCTCCATGTTATTTGTTATGCTCCACAAATAAGTGAAACCAGATGATAATTGACTCTCTCTGTTTGACTTATTTAACTCAGCATAATCTCTTCCAGTCCCATCCATGTTGATACAAAAGTTGAGTATTCATCCTTTCTAATGGAGGCATAATAGTCCATAGTGTATATGGACCACATCTTCCTTATCCATTTGTCCGCTGAAGGGCATCTTGGTTCTTTCCACAGTTTGGCGACCATGGCCATTGCTGCTATGAACATTGGGGTATAGATGGCCCTTCTTTCCACTACATCTGTATCTTTGGGGTAAATACCCAGTAGTGCAATTGCAGGGTCATAGGGAAGCTCTATTTTTAATTTCCTGAGGAATCTCCACACTGTTCTCCAAAGTGGCTGCACCAACTTGCATTCCCACCAACAGTGTAAGAGGGTTCCCCTTTCTCCACATCCTCTCCAACACACGTTGTTTCCTGTCTTGTTAATTTTGGCCATTCTAACTGGTGTGAGGTGGTATCTCAATGTGGTTTTGATTTGAATCTCCCTGATGGCTAGTGATGATGAACATTTTTTTCATGTGTCTGATAGCCATTTGTATGTCTTCATTGGAGAAGTGTCTGTTCATGTCTTCTGCCCATTTTTTGACATGATTATCTGTTTTTTTAGTGTTGAGTTTGAGAAGTTCTTTATAGATCCTGGATATCAACTTTTTGTACTGTCATTTGCAAATATCTTCTCCCATTCCGTGGGTTGCCTCTTTGTTTTGTTGACTGTTTCCTTTAAAAACACAGTAAGGGAAATTAGAGAATCGATTCCATTTACTATAGCACCAAGAACCGTAAGATACATGGGAATACACCTAACTAAAGAGGTAAAGGATCCGTACTCAAGGAACTACAGAAAAAACTCATGAAAGAAATTGAAGAAGACACAAAAAGATGGAAGACAATTCCATGCTCTTGGATCAGAAGAATAAACACTGTTAAAATGTCTTTACTGCCTAGAGCAATCTATACTTTTAATGCCATTCCGATCAAAATTCCAGCGGTATTTTTCAAAGAGCTGGAGCAAATAATCCTAAAATGTGTATGGAATAAAAAGAGACCCCAAACTGCTAAGGAAATGTTGAAAAAGAGAAAACTGGTGGCATCACGTTACCTGGTTTCAAGCTTTACTACAAAGCTGTGATCACCAAGACAGCATGGTAGTGGCATAAAAACAAACACATAGACCAGTGGAACAGAGTAGAGAGCCCAGATATGGACCCTCAACTCTATAGTCAAATAATCTTTGACAAAGCAGGAAAAAATATACAACGGAAAAGACAGTCTCTTCAATAAATGGTGCTGGAAAAATTGGACAGCTACATGTAGAAGAATGAAACTCAACCATTGTCTTTCACCATACACAAAGATAAACTCGAAATGGATAAAAGACCTCAACGGGAGACAGGAATCCATCAGAATCATAGAGGAGAACATAGGCAGTAACCTCTTCAATATCAGCCACAGCAACTTCTTTCAAGATATGTCTCCAAAGGCAAAGGAAACAAAAGCAAAAATGAACTTTTGGGACTTCATCAAGATAAAAAGCTTCTGCACAGCAAAAGAAACACTCAACAAAACAAAGGAGAACCCACTTACACTGTTGGTGGGAATGCAAGTTGGTGCAGCCACTTTGGAGAACAGTGTAGAGATTCCTTAAGAAATTAAAAATAGAGCTTCCCTATGACCCTGCAATTGCGCTACTGGGTGTTTACCCCGAAGATACAGATGTAGTGAAAAGAAGGGCCATCTGTACCCAATGTTTATAGCAGCAATGGCCACGGTTGCCA
This sequence comes from Mellivora capensis, assembly GCA_004024625.1. NCBI lineage: Eukaryota > Metazoa > Chordata > Mammalia > Carnivora > Mustelidae > Mellivora > Mellivora capensis. The sequence goes on from PISX010016620.1 coordinate 45,362, forward strand.
AACTGTGGAAAGAACCAAGATGCCCTTCCACGGACAAATGGATAAGGAAGATGTGGTCCATATACACTATGGAGTATTATGCCTCCATCAGAAAGGATGAATACTGAACTTTTGTAGCAACATGGACGGGACTGGAAGAGATTATGCTGAGTGAAATAAGTCAAGCAGAGAGAGTAAATTATCATATGGTTTCACTTATTTGTGGAGCATAACAAATAACACGGAGGACATGGGGAGATGGAGAGGAGAAGGGAATGGAAGGAAATTGGAGGGGGAGATGAACCATGAGAGACTATGGACTCTGAAAAACAACCTGAGGGTGTTGAAGA